>QAOC01009683.1:1352-29591 GCA_003255005.1 Begonia fuchsioides
TTGTTAAGCGAGATTTTGACCGGTGGAGTAAGCTCACTAAAAGACACGTGTTTTGAAGAGAATTTGTAAAACGGTTATTTTGAATTACAAATATGTATTATTTTTATAGTTTTATATTTTTAAAATATGACCTATGTTTAACTACTTATAAGTGTGATTTGAAATGTTAGCTTCCGCTATGTATGTACAAATATATATGTATAGATTTGATTAAAGGAATTTTCAATGGAAAGCTTTAAAAAAAAAAGGGATGTTACAAATACTCAGCTCGGTTTCAAAAGTAACTAGCTGGGAGAATGGTTTAGCTAGCATATCACTAAGTTTGACTTCATGAATTATTTATTTGGAAACATCAACTTTGATTAGAAACCTAAGCATAACCAATCCGACTGAAAGTTTTGGTGAGGATCGGTCATGATAGGCTTACCGATCTTTGAGGATATTTTACTTAAGATGCTATCACTTCAACACTCAAGGGAAAGGTTGAAGAAGGTTACCCCGATAAGAATTGTCTTGATTTCGTCCTCCCCAAAATTGAATCAGTTTGGCATTTCTTGGAGGAGTAGAGGTTTGCCATAAATTGAATAGGACCTTCATTTAAGACTAAGGGTTGAAACGGTCATTCGTCACCTGCTAATCTCAAGTGTCGCTCATCTATTCTGCTAGCCCTTTAACTTAGTGTGACACAGTGCCGAAGAAACATAAACCAAAACTTGATCTTGCGGCATCTCCACCTGCCCTGCCTCCTCAGACAGCCTTGTCGTTGATCTTTCCCAGCTGTTTTGAATCAGGCAAGTCTCGGCATCTCCTATACTTCACAAATGCCAAAGGATAAATTTTGGAAGCTCCGGCTCGAGCTTCTCCCAATGCCTTAGACTCAACAATCCCATGTAAGTTTTCTCCCCCTCCTATTTCGATAATTTATAGACTTCTTGAAAAGTACTCTTTGCATGAAAATAAGGTTTTTAAAAAACCGGAATCCTCTGCCCTTATCCCCCGTCATTTGTAACCCATCTCCATGCCCACCACTTGTTTGACAATATGCCTGAGTCAACAATAGATTCTCCCAACATGAATATTTCATGTGCATACACTGATATGGTGAAGCATAGTCGCAACCTCGGCTAGGGTCATTAGTCTAGGATCGAGATTAACGTAAGTGGGGGGTGAATTAGGTTAACTAAACTTTTTCAATTACTAAGTCAAGTTCGTGCGAATTGTTTAGTTATTTCTAAACTCTAGTGCGGAATACTTAAACAAATAAATAAGAGTTTAGGGTAAGAGATTGACCCCAGATTGTTAACGCGGTTCGGCCAACCTTACCTACGTCCGCGCTTCAAGGTACCTCTTGAAGATTTTTCCCGCTCAAACCTTGAGCTTCACTCCGATTGACTTACGGGTGTCAACCAAACCTTTTGACTCTTTTCTTGAAGGAGCGTCACCCCTTTTACAATGATCGTTCAAAGAACAAATTACAATTTTTATGGTTTTATTAAACCGACTCACTCAAGCTCAAGAATGATATACAAGTTTAAATACAAGGATTTTAGAGAGTAAAAGTTTGAGAAATAAATTTGGCAGCAATTCGGCATAGTTTTCTCTGAGTAAAATCTTTGGTAAAAAATGAGGTTGCTTCATCTATTTATAGATTGCTGTAAAATTGTTCAGTTGGGTCGACACAAGTCCTTCCGGGGTTGACACAAAGCACTAGCTGGTAGACACATCAAAATATAATTGCTGTTAGTATTGTGTCTGTTGGTGCTGATCTGCCAAATTGGGTCGACACAAAGTTGTTGGGGTCGACACAAAATCTTCTATGGAAAATGTTGAGGTAGACACAATGTTTGTGCGGTCGCCACAAAGTTTTAAAAGATTCGTCTCTGGAAAATGCTAGGGTCAACACAAGTAATATGGGGTCGACACAAAAAGATTTGGCTCTATCTTTAGAGTCCACATGTAAAATCAAGGATGGGTCGACACACGGATTTAAGTAGGGTTGACATAGTGTTATATCTTGGGTCGACGTAGACAGTTTTGATGGGTCGACACATTAGCACGCTTTACTGCCTTTTTGTGTCGACACAAGGTTTATACGAGGGTCGACACATTTGCAATGACTCGCCTTTGTTTTGAATAGGGGTCAACACAAATTCTGAGGGTCGACACAATAAGTGAAGGCTGAGCTTCTGAATTTTCCTAAGGGTCGACACAAATGCTTCTGGGTCGACACAAACTATGTAACGCTGAGTTTCTAGATTTTCTTATGGGTCGACACAAACTATGACAGACTCAGCTTTTTTTTAGACAAAGGGTCGATACAAATGTCTAAAGGTCGACACAAACTGCATATATCTATGAAAATTCTGCATCACTTAAACAAACTGTTAGACTTTAATTGTACCCTTCAAATAGGATATTTTTCATGAATCGTTAAGTCTAATATAAGCATAGTAAAAAGTTTTTTTTATCTATTTTATCTTTCATACTCATCTTACATAGTTATCATAAAAAACAATTGATTACTTTAAACATACTTTTAAAGCTAACAATCTCCCCCTTTTTTATTATGACAAAAGCTTTTGAAAGATAAATTGCTCCCCCATAGACATAGCATGTATAAAAGATTATTCAATGCTCCCCCATACTAAAACACTCATGCATTACAAAAGAAAAATAGCAATTTGTAAATTGTGATAGCCAAACATAACTTATACATTTTCTCCCCAATTGACATTATCAAAAAGACTAATCGTAGACAGTAAGAGATAGAATAGACAAATCCAAAAAAATAGCATTGTTGATAAAAAAAGAGTAGATACGCAAGAAGTTAAGAGTTCTCCTAAGACAAATATGTTTCTATACTACTCTACAGTTAGAGAATAAGAGGGAGAATCAATGACAATGGTTCCTGCAGCAGATGAAGGCTCCATTGTCGTTGGAGTAGGTAGCACAATTGTGCCAGGAGAGGAGGATTGTACTAGAACAACAGCAGGGGTAGTAGCTTCTTCCTCCATGAGATCAACTGTCGGTGTATGCGCTGATGAGAGAGCTGGAGAGCGAACAGGAGAGGGAAATGGTGAAGGAGTTGGCGAGGGATCTTGAGCATGGTTAGGAGGTCCAGACATACTAGGCCTCAAGTTAGATTCACACCATTGATAGTACCACCTCTCAAGGTTGTCATGAAGAAAATCAACCTTGTCATGAAGTTCAGAATTGGATGCGGCAAGGGAATCTACTGTCCTTTGAAGAGTATTATTTTGGTGAACAAGAGCATTTACTGTGAATGCTAGGTTTGAAATCTGTCCCGTGAGCAAATCAAAACGGTCGTCCATCAAAGTGATAATTTGTTGTGAGCGGGAAGAAGATCTATGCTCAGGATGAGTATCAGCATCATCACTAGTCTGTCAAGCAAGAGGATTAGCGATAGCCTCTTTGTATTGCCAAATTCCATCCTTATCTTGAGCTAAGCCCTTCGATCAAGAGTCGAAGAGCTATACTTGTCCAATTTTCTGATGCGGGTGATTGGCTCAGTAGAAGGAATCTCAACCCCGTTTTGGCAAAGAATTTCCATTATGAGGAGGTTGAAAGGTAAGGACTTGGATTCCCTATCCATGACCTCGAACATCCGTCTCATAATAATGTATCCTATGTCTATGCGACGTCTTCTAAAGAATAAAAAGAGTACATACAGCTCAATGTTGCTGATGTAGGCTCTGTGGCCATCCTTAGGTAATAAATTATATGTAAGAAAATGATGGATTAAGCGAGCCACAATATTGAGATCACTAGCCTTAGGTCGATAAGGCACTGAATCGAGATTCATCCCGATTTATCTAAGAAAAGGCCAGTACTCTTCATCCATCATGATTGTAGGCTCGGAGTGCTGCTCATAATATGACTCAGTTTTGCCATCTAATGTACAATTCAGAATTATATCCAGCTGATAATTCGTGAATTGTATTTTCTTTCCAAATACATAGCTCTTAATGATAAATGGTTTTTGGGTGAAATAAAGATTTGCATAGAAAAGTCTGACCGCCTTCTCTGAATAAGGACCATATGGAGATAAAAGATCAAAAATTCCAAAAAAAATCACAACCTTCTTTGATATCTATTCCAGGAATAGAGTTATGCTCATATATCCTACTTATAATGAGAGGTTTGTTCTAAAAGTAGGAATAAAACTTATCTTGGCTGCTTTGTTATTGGAATAAGAATTTTTCCAGCTCTGAGGGTGGAGTTTCTATGGGCGGAGCAGAGGAGGAGGCTGCAATATCCTTTGACTTATTGACAGCCCTCTTTCTTCTAACTGGAATTTTTGAGGAGGAAGCCATTTGAGGAGTGGGAGTCGGAGGGATTGGGTTGACCGAAAGGAGATAGAGCGCAAGAGGGATTGGTTCAACGAAAAGGGATTTTGCGATTGAAAATAGCGCGTTAGGGTCTTAAAAGAAAATAGCAACAAACCCGGTCGACCGATCCAAATTTTATGTCGACCCTTTCTGCAATAGATTCAAAGTCCGGTCGACATAACCTTCTTTATGTCGACCCTTTTCTGCGACAGAGCCTAAGTTCGGTTGACACATCCACTTTATGTCGACCCCTATCATAGGAAACAGTAGGAATAAAATGATGTTTCTGAACACCATCAACCCGAATTACCCCTAACTGAATTCTAATTCCATTGAAGGTCTTTTCATCCAAAGGCTTGGTAAATATATCAGCCAGTTAATTACTTGACTTGAAAAATTCTAATATAATATCCCTTTTTTGTACGTAATCTTTGATAAAATAATATCTTATTTCTATATACTTAGTTCTAGAATGAAGAATAGGATTTTTGCTGATATTTATTGCACTAGTGTTGTCACACATGATAGGAATCTTAGAAAATAAGAGATTGTCGTCTTCTAAGGTATGCTTCATCCAAAGCATTTGTGCACAACAACTTTCGGCTGCGATATATTCGCTTTCGGTAGTTGAAAGTGCTACGGAGTTTTGTTTCTTAGAAAACCATGTAACTAATAATTCTCCTAGAAATTGACAAGAGCCACTAGTGCTCTTTCTATCCACAAGGCTCCCGGCATAATCTGAATCTGTATATCCAATTAAGTTTAGCGAGGTTCCCTTGGGATACCATAATCCTAAATTTGCTATTCCACTCAAGTATTTGAAAATTCTTTTGACAGCTTTTAAATGGGATTCTCTCGGTGCCACTTGAAATCTAGCAGAAAGGCATACACTAAAGAGAATATCGGGTCTACTAGCGGTTAGGTATATAAGAGATCCAATCATACCACGATAACTCTTAATGTCCACAACTTGACCATTTTCATCTTTGTCAAATTTAGTTGTGGTACTCATGGGAGTCTTAGAGGATTTGCAAGAGTCCAATCCAAATCTCTTAAGCAATTCTTTAACATATTTTTCCTGACAAATGAATGTTCCCTCTAAGGTTTGCCTAATTTGGAGTCCTAAAAAGAATTTAAGCTCTCCCATCATGCTCATTTAAAATTCATCTTGCATGAGAGAAGCAAAGCTATCGCAAAGCTTTTTGTTTGAGGCTCCAAAGATGATATCATCTACATAGATTTGGACAATAAGTAGGTCATCACCATCGTGTTTAGTGAATAGGGTTGAATTAATTTTTCCCATTTTGAACTCTCTCTCTAAAAGAAAGTTCTGCAACCTATCATACCAAGCACGAGGAGCTTGTTTAAGACCATAAAGGGCTTTATGAAGTTTATAAACATGATCTACATTGTCAAAGGCTTCAAAGCCAATAGGTTGCTCCACGGAAACTTCTTCCATTATATATCCATTTAGGAAGGCACTCTTAACGTCCATTTGAAATAAAGTGATTTTTTCTGGCATGCATAGGCAAGTAGCATGCAAATTGACTCCATTCGTGTTACTGGTGGAAAGGTTTCTTCAAAATCTATCCCCTCTTCTTGATTGTATCCTTTTGCAACCAATCTTGCCTTGTTTCTAATGACAACACCATGTTCATGTAATTTATTCTTGAATACCCATTTGGTTCCAATGATGGTGCGATCATTAGGTCTAGGAACTAACTCCCATACTTGGTTTCTCTCAAATTGACTTAGTTCCTCTTGAATGGCCATTATCCAATTTTCATCCAATATGGCCTCATCAAATTTCTTAGGCTCTACTTGAGAAATAAAAGCTATGTTAGCACACAAGTTCCTAAGGGGGGCTCTAGTTTTGACGCCCAAACTAGGATTACCTACAATGTCCTCTATGGGATGGCTTTTGGAATATTTCAATTCTTTAGGTAAGCCATCATTGATAATGTTACTTGGCTCTAATCCTAGAGAGCTTGGAGGACTTTCCAAAGGAATGACATCTAAAGAGTTTTTCTCATTGTCATCTATACTCAAAGAATCCATCTCTCTCCAAATCATCACAAATTCTAAGTGCTCTAAAAGAGGAGAGGACTCATCAAATGTAACGTGCATAGATTCCTCAACAACTAAGGTCCCCTTGTTGAATACTCTATAAGCCTTGCTAGACAAAGAGTATCCAAGGAAGATTCCAAAATCCGTCTTTGAATCAAATTTTCCTAGGTTGTCCTTGGTGTTTAAAATATACAATTTGTATCCAAAGGGCCTAAAATACTTAACACTAGGAGTTTTACTCGACCATAGTTCATATGGGGTCTTTTCTAATATTGGATGGATTGAAACTCGATTTATTGAATGTAGCTACGGCTTTTGCCCAAAAATACTTGGGAAGAGAGTTTTATTGAGCATTGTCTTAGACAACTCTTGAAGAGATCTATTATTTCTCTCAACAACTCCATTTTGTCGAGGAGTCCTAGGAGATGAGAAATTATGATTGATTCCATACTTAAGACATAGAACCTCAAATTTCTTATTTTCAAATTCCCCTCCATGATCACTACGGATAGATACAATGGAGAGATCTTTTTCATTTTGAACTTTCTTCCTAAAGGAAGAGAATGTCTCAAAAGACTCATCCTTAGATCTAAGAAAGTATACCCAAGTAAATCTTGAGTAATCATCAACAATTACAAAGGCATAATGCTTGCCACCTAGGCTAGCTACTTTAGAAGGGCCGAAAAGATCTAAGTGGAGAAGCTGGATAGGTTTGGAGGTTGAAATAAGCGATTTAGAGGAAAATGAGGATTTTCTTTTTTTCCCCATTTGACATGCATCACATATCCTATCCTTCTCAAAGAAAATCTTTGGAAGGCCTCTAACTAAATTCTTCTTAGCAATCTTAGCTAAGGTATTCATGCTAACATGGCCTAATCTCCTATTCCATGTCCAACTATCTTGAGAGGAAGTTGCACTAAAACATTTTTCATCAAAGCATGGAACATTATCCAAATCAATTGTGTAAACATTATCAGTTCGATAGCCAATAAATAAAATTTTACCACTTTAGCTATCTTCTAATAAGCAGGAATTGGCCATGAAACACATGTTAGCTATCTCCTCGTCTTCGGATGAGGAGCTTGATGAGTCAGTGTCATCCTAAGTCGCTTTCATGGCTTTCTTCTTGTAAGCCTTGGGGTGCTTCTTGATTCTTGGACATTCAGACTTGTAGTGTCCCAATTTCCTGCACTCATAACATTTGACTTCTTTTTCTTCTTCCTTAGGATGTTTTTCTTTTCTTGGGAACTCTTTTCCATTCATCCTTTTTGTTTGAAGGAACCTCTTGAATTTCCTTGTAATGAGGGCGACATCTTCATCATCCTCTTCACTTTCGTTTTCGGTCTTCTCTTGATTGTTGGATGATGCCTTGAGAGCAATGTCCCTTTTCTTAGTTGGTTCCTTCTCCTTAATTGCTTCCTTCTCAATGGCTTTCATCGTGATCTCATGAGTCATTAGAGATCCGATGAGTTCCTCAACTTTTAGAGTTTTGAGGTCTTTAGCCTCTTGGATGACAGTTACCTTTGGTTGCCATGCTCTTGGAAGGACTCGAAGAATTTTCCTTACACATTCTTCATCTGTATAAACTTTGCCAAGCACTTTTAACCCATTAGTAATGTTAGTAATCTTGTAAACATGGAACTAACCAATTCATCACTTTGCATAGAAAACAATTCATATTCATGCACAAGCATACTTAATTTGTTTTCTTTTACTTGGTTAGTCCCTTTATGGGTTACCTCGAGTAATCGCCAAATTTCTCGAGCATTGTCACAATCTTGTACTCTATTGAATTCATCATTTTTAAGGCACAGTACAAGGTGTTCATTACTTTGGCATTTAGAGTTAATTTCCTTAAGTCATTATCATCATATTCACTACTCGGTTTGGGTATATTTATCCATTCTCAGTTTTGATTGGCATGTGTGGACCATTTTCAATTATATTCCATACGCTATAGTCCATAGCTTGGACAAAGATTCTCATCCTAGTTCAAATTAAAAGCCATAGTTCAATTTACCCAAAAACAGCAGTAGATATAGGTTAATCAACTTAAATACCTGCTCTGATACCAATTATAGAATCGAGATTAACCTAAGTGGGGAGGGGGTGAATTAGGATAACTAAACTTTTTCGATTACTAAGTCAAGTTCATGCGAATTGTTTAGTTATTTCTAAACTCTAGTTCAGAATACTTAAACAAATAAATAAGAGTTGAGGGTAAGAGATTGACACCGGATTGTTAACGCAGTTTGGCAAACCTATATTGTTGGGGTCGACACAATGTTTGTGCCGTCGACACAAAGTCTTAAAGGATTCGTCTCTGGAAACTGCTAGAGTCGACACAAGTAATATGGGGTCGACACAAAAAGAGTTGGCTCTATCTTTAGGGTCCACATGTAAAATCTAGGATGGGTCGACACACAGATTTGGGTAGGGTCGACATAGTGTTATATCTTGGGTTGACATAGACAGTTTTGATGGGTCGACACATTAGTATGCTTTACTGCCTTTTTGTGTCGACACAAGGTTTATAGGAGGGTCGACACATTTGCAATGACTCGCCTTTGTTTTGAATAGGGGTTGACACAAATTCTAAGGGTCGACACAATCAGTAAAGGTTGAGCTTCTGGATTTTCCTAAGGGTCGACACAAATGCTTCTGGGTCGACACAAACTATGTAAAGCTGAGTTTCTGGATTTGCTTATGGGTCGACACAAACTCTATGGGTCGACACAAACTATGACAAACTCAGCTTTTGTTTAGACAAAGGGTCGATACAAATGTCTAAAGGTCGACACAAACTGCATATATCTATGAAAATTCTACAGCACTTAAACAAACTGTTAGACTTTAATTGTACCCTTCAAAGAGGGTATTTCTCATGAATCGTTAAGTCTAATATAAGCATAGTAAAGATTTTATTTTATCTATTTTATCTTTCATACTCATCTTACATAGTTATCATAAAAAACAATTGATTACTTTAAACATACTTTTAAAGCTAACAACTAGCTTTCCATCTGCCAAGTAGATGAGGAAGTCATAAAAATAACTTCAAAGGAAACTCTAAATGTGCATTTAGCTCTTGACGATGCCCTAGCTGGCTATTTCCCATCACGCCATCCCAGGAAAGAAACCTTCTTTTGAAATTTAACATCTCAATTCAAGTTGAAAACAAAAGTGACAGTTGAAAAAAAAACAGTTTAGTGCCAACTTATTTCACATATTCTTTAAAAGTGACTAAAAAAATTAAAATCTCTATCACTAACAATAGTTTTTGGTAAGCCATGCAACCGCACAATCTATTTAAAGAATGAGTCTGCAACATGTGTAGAATTATTAGTTTTTGAGCATGCAATAAAAAATGTCATCTTACTATCTCTTCTACAATTACGAAAATACTATCCTTTCTACTTTCTGTTTCTAGCAAACCAGTAACAAAATCCATCAAATTATCAATCCAAGGTTGACTAGGAACAGGAAGAATAATGTACTTTCCATGTGATTTGATTTTTTATATAGCTATCATACACTTTATCTATTTATCCCAAATTACTTGCACATCATGTCTAATTTTTTGCCAATAAAAGTGCTCACATAAAACATTCAAGGTTTTGCTCACTCCAAAATGTCTAATTAATCTTTCTGCATGAAATTTCCTTACAAATAGTTCTCTAAGTGAATATTTAGGAACACAAAGTTTATCATTTTTAAACAAATAACTGTCATGTATAGCCTTAAAAATTTGATCTCATTTTTTTTTATTTGTCCTTGTATAGCCTTCGCAGATGCCTTTATATCAGCAATAATTCGACTTTCATCCATACTTATTTCTCAATACCAGAAATAAAAGAAACTGTTAGCGAATAAATAAGGAAATAAATAGATGTCACTCACTCTATCACGTGTTTACACTCAATCAATGTCTCTCACACTTAGATTTTTCTCAATTACTAGCTTTTATAAAATAGTCTCACACTCTTGCCTTTTTTTCTCTCAATTTTATCTTTTATTTCATTTTCTAAGAACCCAATTTAGGATAAATATTCAGTAAGTAGAAACAATCAAGATCAAACCTTTAAGCGAAAATTCAAATTTCCAAGATCGTCAAAGTCAAACTATTTAAAAAATAATAATAGGATCCAAGGAAAATGTATCTATAATGATGAATGATAATAATGATGTATTGTTCTAATGATGTAAGAGCAAGAATGTCAAAGAATAACTTTGAAGTTACATAAATTAGAAGAAGTAACTTTGAAATAAATATTGAAGACGAAAGATAGTAAGAACTATTTAAATTAATAAGATTTTTTTATAATAGTAGCAACAAAGACAATAAGAATAAATCATTCTTTTTTTCACTTTTATTTGCTTGCGCTTTTCCCTTTTTGCACAATATTTTTTTCAAATTTTTTGTACGATTTTTGTTTTCTTTTTTAATAAAAATAAAAGATAGAAAATAAGAAAATAAGAAAAAAAATAAGAAAATAAGAAAAAATAGGAAAACTTAAATAAAGATAGAAAGTATCATAAAAGTGTCAAAGCTCTGATACCAAATGATGAGAACTATAGGTATATCAAACCTAAGACCCTTCAACAATTCAAAAAAAGATATTTGGATCGCATTTGAATCAAGTACGAAGAACTAGAACTCAATCTAACCTTGTCGGCAGAACCTAAGTTATCAAACTAGGAGCTTGACAAAGACCAAACTTGTCGGTAAGAAGCAAAGCTATCAAAGTTGATCTATCAAGAATTAACTTGATGAAGATAAATTTTTTTGTAAAGAACCAAAGAAAAATCTCTCTCCAAACACTCAAGGTGAATTAATTATAAGAGTTATGTATTTCACAATGACTTCGATGCCTTTAAATAGGCTACACAATTTCTTAGTAAATTAGGAATTAGAAAGATACTAGAAAAATAAAATGTCTTTGGGAAGATTCTAAAATCTACAAAAGATTTACTTGTTAGTCAAGTAAAATTTGATCAACTTGCTAGTCAAGTAAAAGTTATTTCTTTTGCCCCTTCAATATCTTGTAGTGGCTTGGGCTCTTGGGCCTATATTCTTGACAACCTTACATGATATCAATATCTTTTTCAACACTTAACGTAATAAGCATTTTGTTTTGATTTTTAATAGATTCTTTCATTTAGTATTCCTTCACTAAATTACATAGTGCTTCACGCATTTTCTTTGTTCTTGAACTTTTCATTGGGCCTACAATTCCCTCCATTTGTCTTGTATCACCACTTGATCTGCATCACCAGGGTTCTGAAATTCAAGGTTCCAAGGCTCCAGGGTTCTAGGGATAAGAATTTAGGGTTCAAGGGTTCCTAGGTTTATGGTTAGGGTTCAAGGTTCCTAGGTTTAGGGTGAAATGATTCTAAGGTTCCAAGATCCAGGTTTAAGGGTTCAGGGTTCATGATTTATGGTTCCAGGGTTTATGGTTTAAGGTTTCGAGGTTATAGGGATAAGGGTTTAAGCTTCTAAGGTTTAGGATTCTAGGAATCAGGGTTCTAGGGTTCATGGTTCAGAGTTCGAGGATTCTAAGATTTAAAGGTTCAAGGTTCTTGGGTTTTAGGGTACAGGGTTCGAGCGTTGAGGGTACCAGGGTTCAAGGGTTTAGCGTCACAGGTTCAAGGTTGTAATAAAAGTGTATATATTAAGTTTTTTAAGCTATTAAATGTTGTAATTAGAAATGTTTTTAATGCAACGCATGTTTGAAAAGGAGTATAAAACAAGGCAAATTGGAATATGACACATGTCAATGTAGGATTAGTGCTTAATCTTGATTAAAATATAATTAGTGAAATTTATGTTGTCATTAAGGTTCACTAATCATGAATAATTGACTTATCCCTAAGGTGTTGCTTAAAACTAAGGCAAATTAATTAGTTAAGCTACGTATGATTTAAGTGATGATAATGAAGTTATTTTAACAATTAAAATAACAAGTAATGGTAAAATGGTAAAACTAAATTGATAAATTTGGTAAAAATATATTTTTACCACATTAACCATCTATAAATATTTTAGAGTGGGTGATCATCGGCCATTTTTGTGGTGAATAGTGATAAGGGGTGAAAGAGAGAGAAAGTGAAGGTTGAAGGGAAAAAGTTGAAATTGGCCTTCAATTTGTTGATGAGAAGCATTCCTCTCATCAAGAGAAATTTATTAAGCTAGGAATCAAGAGGTATTACCTTATATTATGTGGTTTATATTAATTATGAATATTCCCTTGATTACATTAAAGATACATGATAATTATTGAATTATCAATAATTTTGTATGTTGGTTATGAGTGGTACACAAAAATTAGAAGTTGTGTTTCATAGTTCTGCTATTGGCTAAGTAATCATATTGGAATATCATATATTCTTTCTATGAATGATGAAAATTTTGAATTGGTAAAGGCTGTGCATAATTCATCAAAGTTTCTACAAAATTGTCAATTCTGTGTAATTTGAAATTTTGTGTAAATTAATGCTAGACTCGTTCAATGTCTTTGATATTTTAGCACATCAAATTAGACACCTTAAGAGACATATGAGCTTTAGAGTCATAGCATTTCATGGTATATATAACAAGTTATGATATTTTAAAGGTATGACAAAACATGACATTGATTTCAAAAATTGTAAATGATCTTAGGTAATTGAGCTTATGGTAATTCAAAATTGTATCTTCTACTAGAAAGACTTGCTAAGGATAAACAAGGTAAGTAGGATTGTGTGTGTTTTTCCCTTAATTGTGTCTACATCATAGAATAGTATAATTTTTCTATATGTTATTTTATGCTTTTTTTGTCAAGATGAAATGCACGTATAAAATGATGTAAAAAATCATGAGGTTTATGGTATGATGAGTTATTGTTTTAGTGTTATGAACGTAAATGCTTGATACATTCATACTAAGCATGTTCACGAGCATCTCATGCATGAGGTTTTCTAGAGAGTTACAAATAATTTACATGCATAAGATTTCATGTCAAACATAACATGAAAATAGCTATTTTGGGTTGAGCTCGGATAACCAACGAAAGAGAAAGATATAAGAAAGAAAGAGAAATTTACGTAAATGTCATTAGAAAGGAGTTTAAGTTGGTTGTCTTGCTAACATGGACTCAAGTTTGTGGTCTCTCAACCCTTGGAATCGAGTTTGCTGTCACCTTAAGCACACTCAAGTTTGTTGTCTCTCGTTCATTGACAGGAAACTCCAATCATAAGGAAATATAGAAATGAAAAGAAAGAAAGACCCACAATAAAAAGAAAAGAAAAATTTTACTTATGCATATCATGTACATGTTCATGCATATCTATACTACTTGTTGAGCCATATGCTCATAGATGAGCTTATGATGTAGGTGAGGAAGATATGAACTAAGAGATGTACGAGATAGATTTCTTTGTTCATGTGTTCATGGGGTGGTTATTTCTGTTTAAGCATATTTCAACCCATGGGTGACGATTTTGAAGAATTGTAAACCATGGTTGGGAAAAGAAGTTTTCAACTTCGTATATATAGCTTCTACATAGTTAACTGGACCTAACTTGTTATAAATGAGTTTTAAGTAAATTTAGTTTGTATGTTTGCTTTAAACAATTTTTTTATGAGAAAATGTTTTCCCTTGCAAGTAAAAAAAAAGAGAACATATTTCGAGGTAGGAAGGACGTTACAATTTTATGGTATTAGAGCCCAGGTAAAAATTGTTTTCGTAGAGAGCTTGACAGCACAACTACCATCATGATAGAGCTCAAACATTAGGGTTCAAGGTTATATTTTGGGCTAGGAAGAATGTTACAGAGGGTTTAGGGTTCGTGGTTCTAAGGTTCAAGGTTCATGGTTCTTGCATTTAAGGCTTTCACGATTTAAAGTTTAGGGATCAGGGTTTAAGGGTTCTAGGGTCAAAAGTTTAGCGTATTAAGGCTCATGGTTCAGCGTTTAAAGGTTCCAGGGTTTAGAGTTCGGGTTTCAGGATTCTATTGTTCAGGGTTCATGGTTCATGGTTTAGGGTTTCAGGATTAAGAGTTCCACATATGAGGGTTCCACAGTTGAAGGTTCAGGGTTCCATGGTTCAATATTAGGGTTCTAAGATTCAATGTTTTGAGTTCCAGGGTTCAAGGGTCTAAAGTTTAGAGTTCTAGGATTTAGGGTTTGGGGTTCAGGATTCCAAGGTTATTCAACGTTTCAGGTGTAACGTCTTTCTTAGCTCGAAATATGTTCTTTTTTTACTTGCAGCAGAAAATATTTTTTCATAAATATTGTTTAAAGCAATCATGAAAAGTAAATTTATTTAAAACATATTTACAACATGTTAGATCCCTTAAACTATTTACAAGCTATAGATACTCAGTAAGAATGTATCCAGTAGTTAAATAACATTCATAATACTAAAACAACGATTCATCATCATAAACTGAATCTTGTTTTTCTACATCATTTTTTACTTGCATTTTATCTTGACATACAAAGCATAAAATAACATATTAAAACAAAATTCTATTGTTTTATGATGTAGACCCAATTAAGGGTAAAAAACATACAATACTACTTACTTTGTTTATCTTTAGCGAAGTCCTTCTAGTAGTTCGTACAGTTGTGAATCACTTTCACTTCAATTACCTAATATCATTCACAATTTTCCGAATCATAACTTCAAAATATCATTACTTGTTCTATATACCATGAAATGCTATAATTCTAAGGCCCATATGCCACTCAAGGTGTCTAACATGACGTTCTAAAAGATGTAGGACATTAGATAGGTCTAGCATTTGTTTCTGACATAAAATCTGAAATTGCACAAAATTGAAAGTTTTGTGGAAACTTTGATGAAATATACACAACCCTACCAATTCTAAATTTTTTTAATTTATAAAAGAAATATATGATATTCCAAGAACGAGTTAGCCAATAATAGAACTATGAACCAAAACCTTTAATATTCATGTAACATTCATAACCAAGTTACAAAACCATAAATAATTCCATAATTCTTATTTATCCTTAAGGTAATCATGTGAATAAACATAATTAATCTAAATCACGTAATATAAAGCCATACCTCTTGATTCTTTTCTCAATAGATTCTCCTTGATGGGAGGAACACTTTTCCTCAAAACATTTGAAACCAATATCAAATTTATTGCACCTCAATCTCCACTTTCTCTCTCTTATGCTTGCTTGTGACTTTTAGTATTAAAATATTGATGATCTCCTGATTAGACCTCTCCAAACTCCAAATCCAACTTTTTGACGTAGAAGAGAAAGGTTAAGAAACTTGATCAAAGTTTAGCGTTACTCGGAATGCAAACATCCAAAGATTTTATTTTCAAAGAAATAAACATGTTGACTCGGCGAAATTGAACACATAAGGCTCAATTGCTTTCATTAAGGAGAGAGAAAAGTCTACGCATAAGGACTTTCGAGGAAGAAAGATAGTCAAAAGATACCGTACGATAAATGAGTCAGGTGGATGCACATGTGAAAGTCAGACTCACCCACAGGAACATCTGTGTCTTGGTCTGAGCTTCTACCCATAAGACCCACCAAGGCATGGAAGTCTGCATGGAGGTGATATCGTCCTCAGCTGCTTCATTTGAGACAGGTTCACCTCCCCCGATTCGTGCTTTTGTATAGTGTTTTTTTACACTAAAAAGTTAAGAGGATTATGGCTTGATCCTCCTCTTCTGCAGAGATGCTAATATTATTCAAATCCAAATTAACTTTGTTAAAGTCATCAATATGGATTTGGATTTCAATTGTTTCATCCATTTCCAATTCGTATAACTTCTTTTTCAAATATAATTGATTGGCTAAAGAGAATTTCATATAAAGCCGACTATAATGTTTTCCATACCTTGAGTGCCGATTCCTCCTTTGTAACTTCTCAGAGGAGCCATCTCCCAAGGATAGTAGAAATGCACTATTTGTCTTGCCTTCAACGTTGGTGGCTAATTCTGAATACTTTTCCTTTAATTTTGTCATGGTTGTATCATTAATCGCTTGAGCAGCACTTTGCTGCATAAGAAGAGCTTGCATCTTTATCCTTCATATGCTAAAATCATTGTTTCCAGTCAAAATTAAAGCTTCAAATTTTCCAACTCTTCCTATTTCAGAATATCAAATATCCCGAGAAAATTTGTAGACAATCTATAGCTCCACTCTCATTGCACCAGTTGTTGTTTTACTAACTAAACTGCATCATTTTAGATTGTGTAGAGCAGAAGAAAATAGACAGCCAGATTTACGTGGTTCACTGGTTGTCTTACATTCACGAGAAGGGCATTTTATCATTAGCAATCTTATAAGCGATTCTTTACATTCATAGATCCAGATCTTGGGTTACAAAGCAATTTTTCTCGCTCTACCCCTGAAGCTTTCACCGGCGACTCCAGTTGCTTCACAAACAGATCTACAAGCACTTGCTCAGAGAAGATAACTTCTCTTCTCAAATTTTTTTTTGTTGTAGACTCTCTAGTTTAGCTCTCTATTTTTCAGTCTTCCTCACATCTCAAATGAGTGCTACTGACTGTTTATATAGAAGTGGAAAAAACTGCATTATTTCTCTAGATCTGTCTGGTTAATAACTAAATCCAATCATCCAATACATTCCATCATCTTGGGAGTGGGCAATAGTTTTTTCTAATGTGAGTATTCAATGAAATTGGACATAGTATTGGCCGAGGAAAGTAGTCTTATTCTGGACCGTGAGCAATGTACATTATTACTATAACCCACTATCCACACAAGCTACAATAGAGTTTAGCTCTCTATTTTTCAGTCTTCCTCACATCATTGTAATCCACAATGATGTGATTTCTTTGAAAAAGGGTTGAAGCCAGTGATTGAAATATAGAATAAGGTTCATGGATAGTAATTACCTTGACCAAAAATCTACACAAAATAAGAACCTTAGTAATGAAATAGTAGACACACTTGTTGAGTGTGCCCAAGAACCTAGGTATGGTGATTGACGCCACAAACATGGTGGATGTCTATTAGACAAGTCAAAGGTGAGGTGGACGCCATAGAGAAAATATGATAAGCCCATTAAGAGTTCTTTGAAAATTAACAAAGGGCTTTACTCTCAAAATCTATTTATCAAATTAAAATTTTTTTATTCATTTGTAAACTAAGTCTTCTATATGAATAATATAGTAATGTGGATCGGGCTTGAGTCATCGTTAGATTTCATTCTTCAGCTCGCTCTTGACTTTCCAATGTGTCGTGTAAACTGATGTCCTCAAAAGAGTGACTCAACCCAACAAACTTGGACAAATCTCTTCTTATCCATTTAGATTCTTACTGTCAAGCATTTAGAAATGATGACATTTGAGGCTTAAGTTATAGGCTCGCAAGGTTTGGTTTTCGAAACAACTAAAAAGGTGCATTTTGAAGCAATGAACAGAGAGAGAGAGAGAGACGAGGAGGCTCTCTCTCCGAACTTTCTCTCTGCTAGTAAGTGTGGTGTATATAAAATATAAGTATTATGATTTATATTTAGTTAGTTTATTGTAGGATATATTTATCAGTTTACAATTGTAAAGTAGAAAAAAATAAATGTAAGATGTCTACAATTGTAAAGTAGACCTAATTATGTGTAAAACACATCAATACTACTTACCTTAATTATCCTTAGCAAATATTTCTAGCAGTAGATAAAATTGTGGATCACCTTTACCTCAATAACCTAAAATCATTCACAATTTTTAGAATCAATGCTATGTTTTCAGGTGATATCACAATATCATAACTTGTTCTGTACATCATGAAATGCAATGATTTCAAAGCTCATATGTCACTTAAGATGTCTTATTTAACTTGCTAAAAGATCTAGGTCATTGGATTAGTCTAGCATTAGTTTCAAATATAAAATCTTAAATTGCATAGAATTGAAAATTTTTTAGCAACTTTGATAAAATATGCACAACCTCTACCAATTTCAAATTTCTATCATTCATAGACATATACATGGTTTTCCAACATGATTAGTTACCCAATAAAGAAAACATGGTGCAAAACTTCTAATTTTTGTGTACCACTTACAATCAACTTACAAAATCATTGATGTTTTCATATTTCTTATTTATTCTTAATGTGATAATGTGAATAACCATAATCACTTTAAACCTCATAATATATGGTTATATCTCTTGATTTTTAGCTCAATAGGTTCCTTTTAATGAGAGGAACACTTCTCCTTAGAAGATTGGAGGAAAATTTCAAATCCTTTCCCTTCAACTTTCATTTTCTCTCTCTAAAACTCTTTTTCTCAATTTCTCTCTCTTTCACCCCTTCTCACTCTTGAACACGAACATGGCTGATGATCAGCTATTCTCTAATATTTCTAGATTGTTCATGGGGTAAAAATACATTTTTCCTAATTTTTCCATTTAGTTTTACCATTACATGTTTCATTAATTGCTAAAATACCTTCATTACCATCACTTAAATCATACTTAGCTTAACTAATTAATTTACATTCTAAGCTAATGCTTATACTTAACTTAATTAACCATGATTAGTAAACCTTAATGATCCTATAATTTTCACTAATTAGGCTTTAATCATGATTAGACACTAATCCTATAGTCATATGTGTCATATTCCAATTTGCTTCTTTTTCATACTCAAAATTCAGCATGTATCGCATTAAGCTAATTTCTAATTACGTCGTCTAATAGATTAAAGCATTGTACAAAGGTATTACATAATTTTAAAAAAAATTAATTATAGGTGCTCAATTAGAATGATTGAAAATGAAAATTTAGAGTAAAAAATTTAATGTTGAATGTAAAAAGATTTATGATAAGAAAAATTTAATATTAGAGTATATGTTGATAAAACTTTAGAGTTTAAAGTGTCAATTAAAAATATACTATTACTTTAAAGTGTTAATTGAAAAATAAAAGTTTAAAATATCATTTAAAAAATATGTGTACTTAAGAATATTATTAGGATAATTAAGATTTTAAAATATTAGTTAAAAATAACTGAAATTTGAAAATAGACTACAAGCTATCGAAGGGACTAAATGTGATGTGATGACGTGGACGAAAAAATTCTTCTTGGCTTTGGCTCTCAAATTCCTTCCTCTTTTCAACGTAGGTTTCCAAATTTAAAGAAAAATTACATCTGATCCTTCCATCCTTTTGCTTCCCTCCCGCTCCTTTATTTTCAGAAAATGGAGAATTCACCATTCCCACCAAATTCAAACCTTGACCAAGCCTTACAAATACTTCCATTGGCTATCTTCATCCTCAGTCTGAAGCTTTCTATCTCCATCTTCGTCCACCCATTAGGCATCTCTAATAGCAAACATTGTACTCTGCGATCAAAGCAATAACGAAAATTTGTGTCCCTTCTTTGAGAGGTGCATCAACAGCCCAGTTCTAGAAAGTGCCCTATTAATCTAGGAAACTGTATCAAAGAAGATCCATTTGAAAACCTCCTGCAGATATTACCAACCTCTTTGTAGTGGGAGATCAGTCGGGCTCGGCTCAAGAAATGGAATTTTCGTCATTTGTAGTCTCTCTTGTGCAAATGGTGACTTGCAGAAAGAAAAGAGTGAGCGGTGAATATGACATGGATGGGGAAAAGAGGTCCATGTCGTTGAGGGTGAGTTTCAGATTAAAAAACAGCCACCAGAGCTTTCTGTTTTCCAATTTCTGTTTTCTACATAAGCTTTAATCCAAATTAAAAACAAAGATCGTCGCCAATAAATTAAAAATTGATTTTACATTCTCATGAAAACCTAGCATCAATTACATAAAATTAATCCAACTAGCTTACAAAACACCTAGAGACGTAGTTTTTCATGGATCACATCCAAGTCATTTGCCCTATATTTTGGTTAATAAGAAAAATCCCCCATAAACATTGAGATCAAGCTTTTTTCTCTTTTCAAACATCATGACTCTAACATATTTCATCTCTTTTCTACAAACTACAGCATTCTCCAACATCGATCAACATAATTCTTTTATCGACTTTGAGTCATTTTCATCATTTGCCTAATTATTCAACATTACAATAATGAGATTGTTGTCTAATCATTCGCTAACTTCATCCGAATATAGTGGTGATCTAAACCTATGACTACCGTACAATGCTTCATATGTGGCCATACTTATTTTGACTTGGTAACTATTATCATATGTGAATTCTACTAGATGCAATAACTTACTCAAATTTGAGTATAAAACAGCGGTGAAGTTTAGGTTGGTACCTATGGCCTTGTGTTGGAGTTACACTTCCATTACCAAGTTTATATGCAACAAGTGAAGAAAAATACCCTTTGTTGAGAAGAAAAGGCAGATTGGTGACATGTGAAACTGATAGAAAATATACCGCAATGCAGATATGGTGCAAAACATTATGCATACAACTCTATCACAAGCACTATTGGTAAACATTATAAAAATGTCACGCACATAAGCAAATGAAAAATCATACTCAATTACCATTTAGTGCTGGTGGAGGAAGAAATTTTGTGTATTCACAAGAAAGATTACGAGAAGATGTTGCAAAATATGTAGCATAAAACTAGGTACCATTATCAATGTTTGATAGCAAAGTCATTGAACAATTTATGATAGAATACATTAATCCTAGTTTTAGACGAATTCTTCGTAGTACATTGCGAGGTGACATCATTAAAATGTACACTAATATGAAATAAATTAATTTCTTTACTCTCTCATGCACTTACTATGTATATTTGAATTACTTATGACTTATAGAGTGCACCTAACACATTTGGATATATAGTCGTAACTTCTCATTTAATTGATGAGAAATGACAGCTTCATAAAAGAATATTAGAATTTCATAGTTGTGAATATCCTCATAATGATATAACTATTTATCAATAAATTGTGGCCAATTTACAATAATATGTTATTAGAAAAAGAATTTTTAGTTTTACTTTAGATAATACTTTTGCTAACGACGTTTGTGTTTAGTAATTTAAAAAATTATTTCAATTTGATAGTTGTCAATCTTTGTTTTTTATGTGCGTTTGTCATACACAAAGAAATCTAAAACAACAAATGAGTTAAAAGTGTTAGTTAAATTAAAATCTTCAAAACAGATTATATGTTTTCATCCTTGACCAGCATAAAAAGAATTGCATCATGTTCCTTGTTGATTTTGTCTTTGTTTTGAACTCCAGCTTCAAATTCTTTTGGGTTATTGATGAATGTCACTTTTGCTTCGATAATCTCATGGATTTCGTGGACTGTTTCTTAAACTGTAGAAGTATCAACTTGTTGTAGAATTTCAACTTCTAAGTTTAGTTCTTTGAGAAAAAAACTAAACTCTTCGATTGCTGGTTCTTTTCGTTAATGCGCTTTGATTGTTGCTTCTTGTTTGATTTCAACTATAGAAATTAATTTATTTTGAAGAAAACTAACCTCTTCGGTAATGTGTTCTTCAATTTTTGATTCTTTACTTTGATGCTCTTTATTGTGTAAACTTTTTTGTTGAATTTCAACTTTTTTGTTGATTTTTTTCAAGAAAACTAATATATTCTTTGTTGACTTTTTTGGTTTCAGATTCTTTTGTCCGCCGTTCCTGAATTGTTAATTCTTGCTTTTTCTCCTTGATCTTTTTTTTTTCAATTCTTGATCTTTTGTTGATTTCAATTTTCTTCTTAAATTTTTTGATGAACTTCTATCTTGGTAGTATCCACATTCAGAGGTACAAACAATGTGTGAATTTTAAGATTCAGCCTATTCTATAAAGAACTTGAAGTGAGCCATAATTTTCATTGGGAACAAATTTTTAAATTAGATATGAAAGATTGTCAAATTGGTCAAGTAATGCTTATAGGTAAATTTTAAGACTTAAATTATGGAAATTATAATGCTCTTTCCTATTCTTTAATCCTATATTACTTTGAAATATATTTGGAAAGTGTTATCAATATGGCATAAACTTTTATCCAAAGTTTCATTCCACTTTCATGCATTGTCATTCTCCACTTCTATTTTCCATTTTAGATAATTTGTTTCGACAATGAAAAATTATAAATTTTGAATAGTAAAAAGTTAAGTAAATTTTGCAATTCACGCAGACATAATTCCAAAAATAGTTGATGCATGGTGTTTATTTTTAACGTAAAAGACATGAAAGAACAATAACTAACAGGTAGAGAGCTAAGACACAAAATCAAGTACATTCAGTGCCAAATAAACACGAAGTTCAAAAAGTAGGATAAGAGGCAGCCATATTATTCCCACACAGGCCCTTCTTCGTATTAGCATCTCTCTGCATCTTTATGTATCATTTTTCACCCCATCCTACTCCCCACAAGTTCTTCACCAGCCACCATTTAATACCATCAGAGCTCACTCTGTATCAGACCGTCGTAATATTGCGATCTATTTTTGTGCCACAACCTCTAGTAAATACACCACTGGAATAGAATCGGCATGATAACCATTTGCCTCGATGCAATTCAAAACAGGTTTGTTAGCGATCGCATTGAGCAGCACAACTTCCTTATTTTGTGGCACCACTTCGAACCCATTTATGGAGCTGCTTTTACAGATTGTTTGTAGGTGTCGCAAGCCGAATCTACACCCGCGAATGGATGACTTGTTTATGTGCTGAGTCCTTTGTTTTTTATGATGTACTTGAAGGTTTTTAGCCTAACTTCCATCTTACATCCTTTATCGCAGCTATTGACATAACAACTGACTAATTGTTGCTCAGATAAAGAGATCAATCTTAGTGTCTATCAATCATCGTAAGAACCAACCAACCAACTCGTGACTTAACCATCTTCCTAAGTTTGACTGTGAAAGAATTGGGGTTTGATCTGCAAACTGTGGTGAAAGTGCTTTCGAAGGGAAGGGAAAATGGAGAGGATGTTCAAGTTTCCAATGATTACGGTGTTGGGGAGAGAAGTTAAGAGACCAACGTTCTAAGGAAGAAAGGCGAGGGAAGAGAGAGAAAGACAGATTCTGCAAGTTGTAAAGGCTGAGAAATATTTTGGAGGATGAAAAGGATGTATGAGTTGCATGATGATGCAAGGATGTAATTACACATCTCTCTCTCTTTCTCTCTCTGTCATTAATTATTCGAGGAACCCTAAAATGAGAAGAGGGAGGAGATGAGGTGGAGGATATTCGTTCCCAGATATAGGCACAGGCCATACATAGCATTAGGCGAAGCTGCCAAGGTGATTAAGAGTTCGAAGGTGTCCTTGTGAAATAAAATGGACTTTTTTTTTCTTTGACTCACCTCTTTGACCTACTCCTCTTTCCCACTTTATATCCCTTCTCTCTCTTTCTCTCCACCGTTGCGATATCCTCTCTCTCTTGACGGTGTTGTTGCATGTTTAGCTGTTCCTCGTTGCACTATTTTTAGCATTGTGAATTCAAGTAACCAAACCATTATCTTAGATAAGACCAATGAAATCTTGGCCTCCTTAGATAAGACAAATAATATTTTTCCTTTACTTTTAGATTATGCAATCCTCCTAATATGATTTTCTTGTTCTGATGCCCGAGTATTTCTAGTATAATATTATTTGTATTGAGTTGACATCATCTTCACATATTTATTTTTAGATTTACATTAAAAAACTCATTGTACTTGATATAATGAGTAACACTACTTATACACATTGTACATTTCAAGATCTTGAACCGGGAAAGCAAAGGAAGCTAGTCAACCTGGACACGAGCAAAACCAGTATTTGTTCTCCTGATTTGCTCATTAGTAGTTTTCAGTAATCGCCTCACCAACTTTTTTTTGTTCTAATAATTATCTCGATAAAATAGTAATTTTCTAATCTATATTTCATATATAATAATGTTATAGTTATTTTATTGTTCTATTAATTTAATGTAAGTGTTTTGTACATAATTGCAATTACAAGTTTAAGCATTTACAGTATGCTAGAGGTAACTCTTCAAAGTTTACTGTTGTTGTTTAGTGCGAGGAGAAAACTACAAATTAGAGGCCAATATAAAGCTTAGTGAAACAAGACTTCAAATAGACGTTAAAACTAAAATTTTAATTTAATCTTGAAATATCATCTTAACTTACAATTTTTTACAATTTGCACGTGATTGATATATTTTCTTATAGATTTATCTCAATAATGTTATATGATTTTAGTTGATAGTCTAAGTTATAAAATCACTTATAATTTTCAAAATAAATATTAATTTTCAAATTTAAAAATATACTCAATATATATATCTATACACACATATACATATGTATGCATGTATATTATTTTAGCTCACTATCTCAGTGAACCAGACTTTTTCGAGGCTTGCTGCTTATTTGCAATCTTTATGTGTGATTGATATTTACGATAGAGTTAAAACCTATTATATGTCAAGGAGATCACTTACTAACCGATGCTCCATTAGTTTCAAAACTCAATCATTTGTATTTCAGAATTTTTACATTTAACCGAAAGCGTCGTCTAATATTTTCTTAGAATAATATTTTCTTAGAGTTAAAATGAGTGTTTGTTACATCTAGACAATTTGCACTTTCTAACATTACTTAATTGACTAAAAAATAAATATTCTAATGACTTTTGTAAATTTAAATGATGTTTGTCATTTTATCATAATTTTTAATGTTATCATAATTTTAACAGGTATTTTATCATTATGTCTGTCGTAAATTTAATAGACGTTTGTCATTTTATTTAACACATTTCATCAACAAGTAATGAAAATATATTAAAATAGTGAAACTGCTTATTTTTATGAGGTTATAAGTTAAATAAATATAATTTTTTTTTATCATAACTTATATTTTTCCATTAAACGTAAGCAAACTACCAAATTAACGAAAATATATGATGAAGGAAAATATATTCATTATCGACTTTTAAAGTTTGAGTTATTCGCTGCAGCTACTTTATAGTTCAATGACTTGTATAGTTGGTTAGTAGGGTTGAACTTTATACTTAACACAACATATTTTAGGTGAAACCTAATAAATAATTCATTAAGTTTCAGGCACATGGGAAACAATTTTATACTAATAATAACTTGAATTCTACATTTGCAGTGTTAATATCTATCATACTTCATATCATAAGTCTTGCCAAGTGGAAAATGTCAAAACTTGAAAAATTAATTATTCAAACGGTTATCCATTAGCTATCTCTTTATTATTGGAAGTTCAATCAAATTTTCGGAATTGTTTAGAAAGGAAGTAGTCTTCTAGGGAAGCCCTTGGAAAGCAGACTAATCGATTCAACTCTCTCTTGCCTTTTTTATTAAATTACAAATGTTGCAGAATTAATTAAACTAACAAATCACAAAAAAAATTAGATATACCTAATTCACTTTCTTTAGTAAATGTAATACTGAGTAAAAAAGATACTTTATCGCTGCCCAAGTAAGCATAGGGTAGGGCTCGATGTTTAAATCAAACCAAAGCGCGGCCTCGCTAGTCCAGCCTGACAGAGTATTACAACCCTTATTGGGGACGACGTCGTAAGCGAGACTCACGGCGAAGACATCAACAGACGTAACCATAAAGAGAGAAGAGCGCTGTGAATCTCAAATCCCAGCTAAAGAGGAGGGCAGTTGGCGAGATGGATTCAATAAATTGCATAGGAACAGTTAGGAATAGTCGTCTTGGAAAAACCCATTAGTCATTTCTTATTTTATTGCTTGTTTCAATTAGTCAATGTGCCGATCCAGGTTACTTTGAATACAAAATAGCCTTCTTCATTGTTCTTTTCACCCATTCCCATAACACATAGAAGATCTTTGTCATCATTTTAATGGAGAAGACACTATTCGCTCGACAGACTTTGGTAAACCTGCTTAAATGCATCGCCGGACACTCTTCTGGTCTACAATGATAAACCGGCAAAGTCAAGTAGGTCGCGAGTTGAGCGAGCGGAGGAAACTTAGGAGGGCTTGACGCCGAAGATCCTATCGCACTTGAACCAGTGGGTTTCAAAACCGATGCATGGGCTTGCGATGAAGATTGATCGTTCGAAGCATTGTTGATTATTTCTGACACAATGAACGAAACGTCGCCGCCGTTATAGTCACTCGCTGAATCTTCGGATTCGTCTCGTCAGATTCATTAGGAGAAGAAGAGGAAATTGGGTTGATTCATCGCCAAAAAAATTGGCTCAACGTCGGGGAAACAATTTAGAAGAACTTCTGAGTCTCTTGGTCATCTTTGATTTCTCCTACCAAACTTGACTGTGGAATCAAAACGGCAGATGCCAGACGGTTTAGTTGAGTAAAAACAAGCGCCTGTTTAGAGGCGACGAGGTAGATGCGATTTTGTTGTTACATGGGTCGACAAAGGGTTTAGTGGGAATGAGACGAAAATTTTTAATCAGTTATAAACAAGAGTTGAACATCTAAAAGGTCAAGTCTATCTTTTTGAACCCTCAACAGTCATATTGGAACGGTCTGATGACCGTTGCCCTTGCCTTGATCACTCAACAACGGTCTGATAGAGGCCGAGGTCTAGTGCGCACCTATTATCATTGTTCCAGATGTATTGGGGATTGTCACCCCCATTCTGAGTTTTCTTTTTCACCATTCGTACGCACTGAGGCCTGAGGTAGAAGTTTAAAAATCCTACAATCACCGATGCAGCAAAGAAAATGACCCATCAACGCTCCACCATATGAGTTTGAACTTTTAGCCTGAATCTTAAAGTTTTTATCACCAATCTCTGGCCGAGTTTACCGTTGTAAGATTCTGGGAAATTATTGGGGGCTGGTAGAGAACAAATTGGTCGAGTTATATCCTATCTTCGTATTGTGTTTCCCCATGTCCAAGGGGTCTTAGGTTTTTGGAGACTTCCTATTCGGCTCAGTAATCTGACTGTCTAGGATCTTATTTGTGTTTTTTTTTAATGTTATTAGGTGAGGAAACTTACTCGCACGAATTTGTTAATGGGCTCTGGGAGGCAAGTTTTTTTGGTGCATATTCTTGAAAGATAAGCTGCAAAAGCGAAAGGAGTAATTACGTGTCTGGCTGCTGGAAATGATGTCTTAATATTGGGAACTAACAAAGGTTCGGTTTTGGTGTTGGAGATTCTTACGGTAAGTTCATTAACTTTTACCCGTCACTTGATTGTTCTAATTTAACTCATGTTGAAGATTTATGTAAAAGAAAATCGATTGCTTGATTTTGTGTTACCTCTTCATGTCAAGCCTAAGGAAGGAAACATGTTTAAATGATTTATTTGAATGTTGCCCGATTGTTTGCGGAAAAAAATTGTCAGTTAGTGGATTTATTAGTTTCAGTTATTGATTTTAGACAAAAATAAGATTGAGTCTTCTTGTCTAACTATTTGAATTTATGTCTGTTTAATACTTTTTCATTTTGTGTGATAATAGGTATATGCGGCTGATTTAAGCATAAATGGTGTAGTACCAATTTTGAATTTTGGCTGTAAAAGTTGGTTTAAAAATGACTAAATTTTGTAAAATTTATGTACTACTTGAAGAAATGTGTAGTATCAAGTTTCTATCAAACTTAAAGTTTCTAGATTATGTACAATATAGATGTTGACCTCTATGTGAGTCGTCTTGATGACCTGTCCATTCACAGAGTCTTTGTTGATTCTGGAGAGGAGCCATTGCATCGCCATAGTTGTTGGCATAGGAGGTATTGATACGTTTTACATGCATGCAAAGTGGACAAAACCTCACCTTTTAACCAAATTAAAAGGTCTTCTTGTTAACACTGTTGCATGGAATAAACAATTGATAACTGGAGGTCATATTGTGAGCTTACTCTTCTTCGATTTTTTTTTTATCTACACTGAAGTTGCCTCTCATTCACATTTCCT
>QAOC01009716.1:0-18217 GCA_003255005.1 Begonia fuchsioides
TGACAATGTCGTAACTCGTAAGGTAATATGTTATTTTTTTATTTTTTTTCGTAATAGTAAATGTTTTGATGTTATTTTAGAATAATTTTTAATGAACCGATAAAAAAAAAACCAACCCAACCCGCAATATTTTGGGTCGGGTTGTCATAGAGATTGCGGGTTTCGGGCCAGTCTTCGGTTTTAGGTACGAAACCGAAAACCAAATGGGTCGGGTTGAGTTGATTAAAAAACCGACCCAACCCAACCCATGCCCATCCCTAAAAGAGAGGATTAAAGAGTTTGTCGAATGCCCCTAAAGAGGTTCACAACCTTTTAAAAGAATTTGAAGACGTTTTTCTGGGAGCATTTTTTCCAAGTAGACTAGCATACTAAATGAATTCAGAGGAGACTACAAAACTCACAGAACAAGTGGATAAGTTACTAAGAAGGGAGATGAACGGGAATTCTAAGTCCTTGTGCGGTACCATTACTTTTAGTGCCAAATAAGGACGGTACCATTACTTTTATCTGATTTCATAACTTGATGACAAAATATTTTCAAAGGTAGATTTAGAGAGTGGTTACCATCAAGTCCAAGTCAAGGAGGGAGACGAGTGGAAAGCCACATTCAAGACCAAGTATGGTCTATACGAGTGGCTAGTCATGTCATTTGGACTATTCAATGCCTCAAGCACTTTCATGCGGTTAATGGACAATGTATTAAAGGAAATCTTGGGAAATTTTATCATGGTATACTTTGAAGAAATTTTGGTCTATAGTTGGATATGACCGATCATTTGGAGCACCTACGACTCTTATTCACAATACTTCATGAGTTAAAGCTCTATGGCAGCTTAAAGAAGTGCCCATTTGGTCAAGACAAGGTACATTTCCTTAGATTTATTGTTTCCAACGAGAAAATTCAGGTCGATGGAGCCAAAGTTGAGGCCATTTGACATTGGCCGATCCCAAAGAATATTTATATCAGAGATTCATCAAAGAGTTTCACACCATTATTACAGCCCTTACGATTGTACCAAGGAAGGAAATGAATTTCTTTGGAATCAAGCTTGCCCGTGAAGTTTTAAAGATATCAAAGAAAGATTAATCAATGCCTACATCCTAACACTTCTAAATTTCAACAAAGTGTTTGAGATCGAGTTCGATGCGTCTAGAGTTGGTGTTGGAGCATTGCTAATGCAAAAAGGCAAACCCTTAGCGTACTTTAGCGAGAAACTCAAAGTTTTCGTGCTCAGTTACTCCACCTACGATAAAGAGTTCTATGTCATGATGAGGGCATTAGAAGTATGACAACATTATCTACAAACCCAAATAGTTTGTGGTCCATACGATCATCTAGCAGTTAAACATCTCAAGGGTCAATGCAAGCTAAACAAACGTCATCTGAAATGGGTGGAGTTCTAGAAAACTTTCATATATCATCAAATACAAGAAGGGAGAGACAAATGTTGTGGCCGATGTCCACTTTAGAAAACACGTATTCCTCACAAAGTTGAGCATGAGATTCTTTGGTTTTGAATGGATCAAAGGAGTTTACAAAGGGGATGCCAAATTTGGACTGACATATGACAAATGCAAGGTAGGCACAAAAAATGACTTTTACTTTGCCGAGAGCTTTCTTTTACATGGTGGCGGATTGGCAAGCCACTTCGGAGAAAAGAAGACTCTTGATCTTTGAAGGAGCATTTTTATTGGCCTAACATGCAAAAGGATGTACACCACATCACTGAGAGGTGTAATATGCAAAGAAGTCAAAGAGTAAAGTTCTTCTTCAAGGACCTTACCTCCTTTTACCCATGCCTATCTTACCTTGGAAGGAAGTAATTATGAATTTTGTACTCAGTCTACCTCACACGGCTAGATCTAAAGATTCCATCATTGTAGTGGTGGACAGATTTTCCAAAAAGACACATTTCACAGGGTGCGCCAAGAGAGACAATGTTGACCACATAGCCAACCTTTTCTTTTGAGGAGTGCCCCGCCTTCATGGAGTGCCAAAATCCATCATCTCAGATTGAGCCACTGAATTTCTCAACTCGTTTTGGAAAACCTTGTGACAGAGGCTCGAGCGACGACTACTTTTCAACACCTCTTTTCATCCAAAAACCAACGAAAAAATTGAGGTGGTAAATCGAAGCTTGGAAATCCTTTTGAAAATTATAGTGAGTAAGAAACTCATAGATTGAGATATCCACCTTCCCTATGTTGAATTTTCTTAGATTAGAAGCTTGTACCAAATGACTCAAAAGACACCTCTTGAAGTGATTTATGGATTGAACTCAAACACACTGTTGGACATTATCCCTTTACCAACCAAGTACCTTGTCAATCCTTGTGAGGATGAGAAAGCCAAAATGATTCAATATTTAAACGACAAACTATTAAAATGAAGAATGACTAGTATGTCAAGCAAGCGAACCAAGGACGAAAATAAGTCCTTTTTTAAAGAAGAAAACCTCGTATGGCTTCACTTGAGGAGAGAGAGGATTCACAGTCGAAGGAAATGCATACTACTTACTAGAGTTGATGACCCGGTGTTGAAAAAGATTAATGACCCATATAAGTTAGAACTTCCTAGAGTATGACATCTCGGTCACATTAATGTTTAAGACCTTTCTCCTTACATAAATGAGGAGACATGTGAAGGAGATGATCATCCATCGGATTTGAGAACAAACCCTCAAATACCCATAGAGGATGATACACCAAGGGCCACCTTAGGTGAGGAGAAATCTAGTGGAGTCATCACCCAAAGTCGAGCACCAAGATTAATTAACTTATTTATTATTTTGTAGGGGGATTTATGACCAAGAATTTGAGTGCTGAAATCACTTTGAAGGATAAAAAATAACTATACAATATCCTCACTTGCAACCCTTTAGCCCTAACAAATAGCCTAAGTGGCTTGGCCAAACCAAACCAAACCTTAATTAGGCTCACTTTTAGTTTGGTCCAACCAATTTTGTTTTGAAGCCAAACATACAAGGAAGGAGTTTTCTATGTTTTTGTCATCCTCCCATGTGGATTGAAGCGGTAACATGTTACACACACTCAAAGGTCAAAATCACATTCAATGTGAAACATAGATGTGTGAGGTCAAATATAGTAGCATTCATGGAGTGCACTAGTTTTTCAAAGGTGAGAAAGATATAACTAAGTAGGAATAAAAGTTATTTTTCGTTTTCTCCCCCAATGTAAACTATGTTGGCTATATAAATCACTTTATTTATCCATTTTAGCCAGTTAAAAACCTTGGACATTGAGCGATTTTGGTGAATGAAAGGAAGGAAAGTAGAGTCGGCAATCGAGCCGGCTCGAGCGAGCTGCGCCTGTCAACCTTTTTAAGCCGACCTTGTCGAGCTTTTTGAGCCTAGCTTGTCAAGCCTATTCGAGCTGACCCTGTCGAGTTTTTTTCCAAAAATTTTGGCTCTAGCCGGCTTGTTAGCCTCAACCCTATTCGAGCCGAGCCAGTCGAGTCTACACGAGCCGAGCCTAACATATGTAAATATATTTATTATTTTAAAAAAAATACATATCATTGAGATTAAATTGTACAAAAAATTACATATAAAAAATTTCAAGTGTAAAAAATTACATATAAAAAAAATACAAGTATTAAAAATTGCATAAAGTTATAGTTTAGAAGTTAATTTTTTTTTTTAATTCCTCCGTTAATTCATCATCTCATTGTTACTTTCTTGTAACTACATCGCTCCAATCGTTCAAGCATATCAAGGCCTCCACGAGATCCAGTGCAAGATTTTCCCTTCAATCATCGAACACTCGTCCATTTGCACAAAAAGTAGACTCGGAAGCTACAGTAGAAACATGAGGTATTAGTAAATTGTGTGCCATTTTAGAATTGGATATACGACTGCGCTAGTTTTTTACCAACTCAAAATATCAAATGCATCATCACGAAGAAGTTGATAACAAGTGTCTAAATAAATATCAAGTTCATTCTTATCATAACCATAAGAATGCACATCGCTATCAATTTCTTCATCAATGACAATCATACTATTTAGTTGTCCAAAACAAGAACTACCACTAGAAGTAGACGCAATATTAGATAAAAAAATGAACGAGAAGTACTATATTTTTGTTGGTAAGAAGCAAACAAATTAGAAAGATTGTTTCTTAATAAAACTACCAAAACTATAGACATTGGCCATAAGTTACCATCAATTGTATCAAGCATCAATTTACAATTAATAATTTTATATCTATGATGCATAATGCAAGCAAATGAAAAAATATTGGGTATGTCAAGCAAATATTTTTTAAATTTTGTTTCCATTTTTCACCGATATCACAAAATTCATCTACTTTTTTATATATCTCGAAAGTACACGTTAAGTTTACAAATATAGGAAGAACAAAATTCGTAGTCGGATAATAAATCTCAAACATTCTTTAGTAGCTTCAAAAAATGATTTAAAAAAATCAAGAAATGCATGGATTTCAATGGGGATTTTCCTTAGCTGATAAGAGGGTACTTTAGATACAAAATGAAGGACATTATGACCGGTNTTTCCTATCACCACCTTTGGTTACTCATTCCCGTATATCTTTCATTTCATCTGTGAGGATCCCTTAAAATTTAGAGGATCATTTCATCCCTTATCCATCTTCAATCCCTCCAAATTTCAGATCAAGAACCACTACCGTTTTTCAAGATATTGCCTCCACAACCTCACTCTGTATTTGTCCGGCCCTCTCTTTGCACATTATTATTTCCCATTCCATATCTCCTGATTTACCTATGAGAATCCTCTTTAACTTTGAGGACTTTTTTTTCATCTATCTTTTTGTCTCTCCTCAAAATTTTAGATCCAAAATCACTCGTAATCCTGAGATCTCTGCCTTCCATTATCAACTCCCTTCCCTGATTTTTTGGGATCTTTCACTCCTTACCCGAGTTGGTAATTTTCACGCTTATTCCCTTCCCATTTCGTGTCAAGGAGGGAAATAATGGCGTGAAATTGAAGAAAGTAGGAAGAGAGCAGGGTAAAAAGGAAGAAGCGGGATGAGGCGAAGGAGAGAAAAAGGGAAAGGAGGGATTTTGGTAAATGAGTAAAAAAAGAGAAAAAATTTGAGGGAAACTATTATACTGTCTTAGATAATTATTGATAAATTAATTGATCTATTATTTATTTTTTTATAATTTATTTTTTTCTAAAATATTACATAGATGGCCTTGGGCACCTTATCTTAAACAAGTCTAGACTTTGACTCAGAGTCTCTCATTCATTACCCTCACTCTAGCCATTAAACCACGCAACCTCTCACTTTTGTACTCCCGTCTTAACATCTAACCTTTCACTCCCTAGCCAACATACATCTTTCCTAGCCCGCTACTCGAGCACATTCATTTGCCCAGCACTTAGCCATTTCTTGGTCAAGTAACCCCTCTATTTTTCACCCAGCCTTTATAACATTTCACCCGACTTCGTAATTAATTGTTTATTATACTTAATTATCAATCCTCGAGTTGAGGCGTATTAGCTGTTATCAGAGCTCAACCCTGTCTACCATTGTGTTCCACCAAATGACTTTAGTCCTCAGGCAACTATGATTATCCCTCATGCACTCATAACCCTACCTGTTCTAGATCACCTCCAATGAGAGAACATCTTCCATAGTCTCTGCATTATCCAAGACAAAGTATGCTCTTTCACTATCAATAGAGGCCGCTGCGACAATCTTTTTTCTACTGAGTTAGTTGAGAAGACCTACCAACCAATGTTCCCTCAAGTCTGTATCGACAACTATGGCTCAGTGTACTATGAAACCTTTGTGTCACCTGCCAAGTTGCCGTTAATTTGTCGATAGGTGGATACTATGACTTGGTGGTTTGTAATGTCACGCCTATGAGTGCTAGTCATCCACTCCTAGGCCAACTGTGATAGTTCGACAACTTTTACGATGGGTATGTAAACCTCTTCAGGCTCAAGGACAGCGGGCGCCATGTCAGGTTGAAGGACCTCGGTCTCTCAATGTGAATCTAGGAAACGAATAACATCCACTTGTTCATAAAGTCCCTCCATCGAGCCTTATTAGTCAGTCACCCTATTGTCGTTATGTTATTTAAGGAGCGCGTCATAGGACACGTTCCGAAAAAGTACAAGCACTCATCAAGGAGTTCGAAGAGTTATTCCCAAAAGAAGCCCAAAAAGGATTGCCCACACTCTAAGGAATAGAACACCAAGCCAAATGCCCGCACTGGCTTAGCTCAGTTGGTTCAGGGATGGTAGATTTGGTACAAAGAGTCACGGTTCGAGCCTGCTCCACCGCAATTTGGGAGCTTAAATCCTCACAATGGTTTGGGTCGTTCCTTGCGGTGCCAGGTCATGGCCTCTCATCTCTAGGCCGCTGAGTCACCGTGATTTAACTCCCTCACAATCCTCTGTCGGGCCGGGGGGTGGGCCCTGGGGGCGAGGGATTTTGCCTTTTTGGTACAAAGAACACCAAGCCAAATAATCTAGTAAGGAGAGTGCTCTCTCCCCTTTCGGGGAATTTTGGGCGATTTTTTCACGGGTCTCTCGAATTTTGCTGAAGGTGCCAGAATTCGCTGCTCTCTTGCTGTTTTCTCTCAATCCTTGTGGACTGTAACTCTTGAGTTTGCTTTGTTGGTTGTTCTACTTGTTCTTCTCGTTTTCTCCCTTTCGTCAGAATCAGAGAATCGCTGCAGAAGTAGTCATCCTGCTCAATCTTTGTAACTTTCAGTGGGGTTGTCGCCGGCTAGCCGTTACCGTCGCTAGCTAGCCGTTACCGTCCCTGGCTTGCCGTTACCATTGCCGGCTAGCCGATACCGGCGCCGACTAGCCATTTTTGGCTCTCGACAGAAAAATTTTCATGCCTCTGGCACCTTCGAGCTAATATTTGGGACTTCTTCTAATCTCAAGATCAAATAGCTGAAGGAAGCAGTTCTTCTCCGCAGTGGCGAAGAAATTAAAGAAAATCTCGGTATCCCCCCTGCTGTCGGCGTCGACCTTGTCAGAATGTCCAGGTAAAACCGATACCCCTATTTCTATTGATGACACTAGTTTGCTTGGGAAATTTCTGTCTCCTTTGCAGGAACCGAGCAATGAAAATTGCTCCAAAATTTTGGTCACATCTTATCCCCTTACCTCCCCTACTTCTAACAGTACCACTGGGGCCACAACCTGCACGACAAAATGCTTCAATTAGGATCTGAGCCTAAAATTTCTGAATTTTCACGAACCTATGTGGACATGGTAAAAAACAGCCGTAATGTTGGTCATGGACACCAATTAGCCTACGATCCATTCGAAGAAGAAGCCATCCAAATCTCTCCCAATGAAATTGTCGATGTTAAGAAAACTTTGGGATATGCCTTGGTCAGCTATTTTCCCTCCCGGCACCCGGGAAAAGAAGGACTCAAACGCCTAATTGATTCTTGGAAAGTTTCTGTGAAGGTGATACCAAACACAAATGGATGAATTACTTTTATCTTCGAATCGACTTCCAATTGTGAAAAGGTTCTAAGCGGAGGGCCTTATTCGGTGTATGAACGATCTCTTTTGCTCAAGGTCATGCCGGTCTCGTTTAATTTCAGAGAGGACAAAATTAAATTGGTTCCTATTTGGGTAACATTTCCAAACCTGCCTTTAGAATGTTGGACTGACCAAATATTGAGCAGAATATCATCCAAGATCAACAAACCTATCATGACTAACATGTTGACCAAAACTTTGGGCCGGATCAAATATGCAAAGGTGCTAATTGAAGTCGATATCGCCAAAGAACTAGTGAGAGAAGTCAAACTTATAGCCACAAATGGAAAGACACTCACTCAAATGGTCACCTTCGAATTGGAGCCTGGGTATTGTTCCCATTGTCGTACAATCGGGCACCAAATCTCCAACTGCAGACATTTGGTTGAAGTGAAGGACCGGACCTTAGCTATAACTCCCCAAACGTCTCCCAAACATCGAGAAAGTTCCCAGCCCACCCTAGCTGACCCAGGAATGAAAACCTCCTCCACCCTCCCCAACTTGGCTATCCTTAGCCACCAGATTACTCGAGCCAGTCGATCCCCTTCTTCATCTGGCGATTACTCATCGGATCTCCCATCAAACTCGATGGCATTGATTGACATTGGATCCCAAGTGATCAGTATGGATTACGAATTCTTTCAGGAGCAAATAATGCTGCCACACCTCTAAAGGTCTTATTACTACATAAAATTCTTTATCATAAGTAGAGTAGTTCCAAACTGCACCCTTGAGTTTCTCACTGAAATAGGCCAATGTTTTGCCCTCTTGCATGAGGAGAGCTCCAATACCTAGTCCGATGCATCGCATTCAATCTCAAAAACTTTGTTGAAGTCTGGAAGCATTAAAATTGGTGTATTGCTCAACTTCTCTTTAATTATCTCAAAGCTCGCTTGACAAGCTGGTGTCCAAAGAAATTTCTTCCCCTTTTTAGTGCAATCGGTAAGGGGAGCTACAATAGCCCTAAATTCCTTATTAAAACGCCAATAAAATGACGCGAGGCCATGGAAGCTTCTCACATCTGAAATATTCTTAGGCACAGTCCATTCCTTGATGGCTTCTACCTTGGCTTCATCGGCCTGAATACCATCCTTGGAGATAATGAATCCAAGGAAGTAAACTCTGTCTTGGCCGAATGTACACTTCTTCAAGTTTCCATAAAGCTTTACTTTCCTTAGTGTTTCAAACAAGAGCTGAAGGTGTTCCACGTGGGACGACATATCTCCACTGTATACCAAGATATCATCACAGTACACCACTATGAACTTTCCCAAAAATTCTCTCAAAACGTGGTGCATCAATCTCATAAACGTGCTCGGGGCATTTGATAATCCAAAATGCATGACAAGCCACTCGTAAAGTCCATATGTAGTTTTAAAGGCGGTTTTCCATTCATCCCCTGCTCTCACCCTAATTTGATGGTAACCACTCTTCAAATCAACCTTCAAAAATATTCTGGAACCGCTAAGCTCATCCAACATGTCTTCTAGTCTCAGAATGGGATAGCGGCATTTGATGGTTATCTGATTAATTGCTCGGCTATCTATGCACATTCTCATTGTGCCATCCTTCTTGGGAACCAACAACGAAGGCACAGCACATGGACTAAGGGATTCTCGAACGTGACCCTTCTTTAACAGTTCCTCTACCTGATTGTTCAACTCTTTAGTATCATCGAGATTCATCCTATAAGCTGGCCTATTTGGCAAGATGGCCCCAGGATGAAAATCCACTTGGTGCTCAATACCTCTAAGGGGTGGTAATCCAGTAGGTAATTCTTCGGGAAATACATCTTCAAACCTTTCCAATAGTTCTCGGACCACCTTAGGATAAGTGGTTAGTTCTTTCATCCTCTCCTTGAACATTAAAAAGGATTAATGGTTCACCACTCAAAATTGATTTCTTTAGTTCTTTCTTTGACATAAACAAGTTTGTAGTGGCTGCCTTCTCCCTTCTATAACTCTCATCTAATGCAACCTGCTCTGGGCTTAAGGTGCGAGTTTGATCAGTCTTCCTTCATGTTTGAATGAATCAAAATTTATGTAGCCATCATGAACAATTTTTTGATCAAATTGCCACGGCCTCCCGAGAAGCAAATGACCGGCACTCATAGGCACTACATCACAAAGTACTCGGTCCTTATATCCACCAATAGCAAATTCAATAACAGCTTGTTTAGTCACCTTAATGTCTTCCTTATCATTCAAGCACTTAAGCAAATACGGTCGAGGGTGTGAAGTGGTTTGCAATTTCAACTTCTCCACCATTTCTTTTGAAACCACATTGGTACAACTCCCCCCATCAACAATGACAGAGCATACTTTCCTCATCACCAAACACCGGCTATGAAAAAAAATTTCTTGCTGCATGTGCACACCTGTGGCTTGAGTGGCCAAAACTCTTCGTATTACCAAGAGGGGTCCCTCTTGCGCTTGACAAACTTCTTCAATTTGTTCCTCTTCTTCACGAGTCTCTTCTGTCTCTTCTTCCTCATAATCGGTCGGTGGTACTCTTCTTGATGTGCCTTCCGGAAGGGTCGGCGCACCGTGGTCGGAAGAATGCGTGCACACCGAACTCGGAAGAGAAGGTTGTGCGGCAATCGGAAAAATGGTTCGGGCGAAATGAGAATTTGGAATGCGGAAGTGAAATGGGTTAGGAAATAATGGGAATGATGTGGAAAATAATGGAATGGTTCGGAGAAATAAGTAGATGGCTCGGATGGGTAAATCGGCTCGGAATTGGACAATGGAGGAAGGTGATGGCTCGGGAAATGGTTTCGGGATTTGAAAAGGAAGAAATGAAGGGGGAGGTTGTACAAGTCGAACACTTAAGCAATCAAAGTGTTCACCTTAGTAGACCTCGGTAGTGTTTGGATATGACTCACCGATCACACTCTCGAGGGTTGACGCACTCGGCCGGATATGACTCACCGGAGAAGGAACATCGGATAGAGCTTCGATCCTTTCGGAAAGAAGGTGCAATGCACAATTTTTACTAAAATTCTCTCTATTGAAAACGGAAATCGAATACAATACTTAAAGACATAAAATTGAACTAACTATCTAGGAAGAAGGAAGCTTTCGGCCTTTAGATTGATCAAACGCTTCATGTTGACTTTGGAGAAGTTCATGTCCGTGATTCATGCATGTTCCTCGCGGGTTGGTTTGAAGTTAGACCAATGTTGTCTTGTTGTTGACCGGTTGACCGAGAAGGTGCGTCGGTATGGGCGGAGCTCCGAACGAATGACGGATTGGTTCGAGCCAATCTGGATCAGGGCTTCTAAAGTCTCTTCGGTGGTCAACAAAAGGTAGCACACGGTCTGGTTCTTTGATGGACCGGTGATGACTCGAGTTGGTGCACGGACACGTCTAGATGGACCGAGCCGACGGTCGGTCATGGGCGAGCTTCAAGGGATCCGTGAGTTTGTTGAGGAAATTCGTTGATTGAAGATCCTCTGAAGATTTAATAGATGTTCCAAGGATTTGGTGCAAGAAAATCCCTTGATACTCGTAGGTGGTTTGGTGATCGGCCATGCTTGTGCGTCCGATAGTTGATCTACGGTCATCACGAAGATATGCTCGTGCGATTCATGAATCTCTTCCATATCTTAGCCAAATAACCAAAATACTTAAAGATTAAGTAAGTTTGGCCGATAGAATTTGGCTAAGTCTTCGAATGGGCCGATAGTGGGCCATGTCTCGTGAGAGGCTCGGCCATCGTAGGCTTCCAATGGTGCATTCAGCGTCCTCTGTCTTTAGACTTCATGCTTTCTTCACTAAGTCTTCTAAATGCTGAAAATAAGCTAAGGTGGCCGGGCTCGGCTTTGGGTTGGCCGAGGAGTTGGACTCCGTGAAAGACCGCGCGTTCCAAGGGGATCGGACCGTGCGTTCCTCACGCTGGCCACTTATTGCTGGGCCGAAGCCCTAGTGGTCTTCGGATAGGCCGACGACCAAAGCTTGGGTGGTCGTCGGGTCGGGGTCGTGGAGCGCCCGTTGGGTGCTGGGCGTGTCTCGGCCATGAGCCTCGGTTGCGCGTGGGCCGGGCTGCCGGGTGCGCCGTGTTCGGGTACGGTCGGACACGGCCTGATGTAAGCGTCAAGGCCGGGAATGGCCGAGCACCAAGTAACGGAGTGCTTAGGCCTTTCCTGATCATGCTCGGAAGGTGTTTTCGAGACTAAGAGACCTACAAAACGAGCAACTAGGTTAGTAAAATTGGGTGGGCTCGTTGGGTTTGTCGGGGTTTGATCCATGATGTGCTCGGGTTGCACATCATCCTCCCGGGGTACTTGAGGATTTGTCCCCAAATCTACCCTCTCATCCTCCAAATTGGCAGGATCATCCTCATCATCCAAGTATGGTAACTCGAGTTTGTAGGCATTCGGGTTGACGCGCTCGGTCACCCGAAAGGGTCCGTCGGCTCTTGGCAGCAACTTAGCGTGCTTATGCTTAAAGTACCGAAGCTTAAGCCACACTAAATCTCCTTCTTTAAAAATTTTCTCTTTTCGGCCTCGGTTGGCCACTTGAGCATACTTGGCGTTTTTCTTCTCGATCCGCTTCTTAATTTTCTCGTGCAATTGATGGATCTTCTCGGCCTTATCATGGCCGTCGGTGTTGGTATGCTCCTTGCTCGGCAATGGAAGTAAATTCATGGGTGTAGATGGGTTAAAACTGTAAGCAACCTCAAAAGGAGTCATACCCGTGGTGTTTTGGCGGCACCGATTGTAGGCGAATTCAATGAACGGCAATTGAAGATCCCATGTCGAGATCCTCGTATCCACCGTGGTTCGGAGGAGTGAACCAAGTGATCGGTTGACTACCTCCGTTTGGCCGTCCGTTTGCGGGTGGAATGTCGTGCTAAAAAGAAGCTTTGTGCTGAGTCGTGCCCATAAGGTCCTCCAAAAAGTGCTAAGGAACTTTTCATCTCGATCGGACACGATTGAATGGGGCATGCCGTGAAGCCGGACAATTTCCTTGAAAAATAGCTCGGCGATGGCCGTGGCTTCGGTGGTCTTGGCACATGCTATAAAGTGCGCCATTTTTGAAAATCGGTCGACCACGACCATAATGCAATCTTTGCCTCGACTTGTTCGTGGGAGTCCGAGAACAAAATCCATGCTAATGTCATGCCATGGGTGGTCGGGCACCGGTAAAGGCAAGTAAAGACCTTGGGGTAGCGTACGGGTCTTGGCCTTCTTGCATGTCACGCACCGTTCCACAAAGTGGTGCACGTCCCGAAATAAGTGAGGCCAATAAAAATGCTCTTTAAGTATCTCCAAAGTCTTTTTCTCTCCAAAGTGGCCCGCAAGGCCGCCTCCGTGAGCCTCGGTAATGAGAGACTCTCGGATGCTTCCTCTCAGGACACACATGCGTCCTCCTCAGAACAAGTATCCATCGTTCACGTGATAGCCAACCAATTCACCCTTGGCAGCTAATTCAAACCGTGAACCAAAATCGGGGTCACCAGTGTAACAAGTTCTCAACCAATCTAATCCAAAGAAACGTACCCGTAGTTCGGTGAAAAGGATGCTCCTCCGTGATAGTGCATCGGCCACCACGTTAGTGTCACCCTTTTTGTACTTGATAATATAAGGGTACTTCTCCAAGAACTCTATCCACTTTGCATGCCTTCGGTTTAGTTTGCCTTGCCCCTTGATAAACTTGAGAACTTCATGGTCGGTGTGGATAATAAACTCTCGGGGTAGCAAGTAATGTTGCCAAACTTCAATGGCTCGGATCAAGGCATAGAGTTCCTTGTCATAGGTTGAGTAATTGAGTGTCGCGGCTTTGAGCTTCTCGCTAAAGTAGGCTATCGGGCGGCCTTCTTGCATAAGGACCGCTCCAATACCCATTCCGGAGGCATCACACTCGATCTCGAAGACTTTGTTAAAGTCCGGAAGGGTTAGCACGGGGGCTTCGCAAAGCCGGGCCTTGATGATTTCAAAGCTTGCTTGACAAGGCCGGGTCCATGCAAATTCATGGCCCTTTTTGGTGAGTTCGGTCAAAGGGGCCACAATAGTGCTAAAGCCCTTAATGAAGCGCCGGTAGAAGTTTGCAAGCCCATGGAAGCTTCGGATATCCGAGACATTCTTCGGAATGGGCCAATCTTGGATAGCCCGGGATCTTCTCGGCATCCACTTCAACACCGTGGGCGGATAGGACAAAGCCGAGGAAGTGTATTCGGCTTTGGGCGAACGCACACTTCTTGCGGTTGCCGTATAATTCCGTGCGCCGTAGGATCATAAATAGCCGCTCCAAGTGGTCGAGATGGCTCGGCAAATCAGCACTATAGACAAGTATATCATCGAAATAAACGATAATAAACTTACTGAGGTACTGTCGAAGCACGTGGTTCATGAGGCGCATAAAGGTGGTCGGGGCGTTGGTAAGGCCGAATGGCATGACGAGCCACTCGAATAGCCCGTATCGGGTCTTGAAGGCCGTCTTCCACTCGTCGCCTTCGCGCATCCGGATTTGATGATAGCCAGATTTCAAGTCTACCCGGGAAAAGATGGCCGCTCCGCTAAGCTCGTCGAGCAAATCATCGAGTCATGGCATAGGAAAATGATATTTGATGGTAATATCGTTGATGGCTCGGCTATCCATGCACATTCGATGACTTCCATCTTTCTTCAGCACTAGGAGGGCCGGGACCGCGCATGGGCTCAAGGACTCTCGGATGTAGCCCTTAGTGAGGAGTTCTTCCACTTGCTCTTGCAAGATTTTGCTTTCTTCGGGATTGAGCCTATACGGTGGTCAGTTGGGCAAGGAGGCTCGCGGTTGGAGGTCAATGTGGTGTTCGATCCCTCAGAGTGGTGGTAGACCGTCCAGGAGATCGTCTGGGAACACGTTCTTGAATCGGTCAAGCAATGGGCGCACGGCCTCGGGAATAATCTCTTCATCAAACCCATCGGGCTCTCGGTGTAAGAGCACCATTATCGGGCCTTCTTGGCCGAGGGTGCGTGCTAATTCTTTACGGCCCATGAAAAGAGTCGTCTTGGCCTTGGCCTCTTTTCGGTCGGCCTCGTCCTTGGCAATTTGGGCCGGTGTCATAGGAGCCAATGTGATGCTTCGGCCATCCATCTTAAAGGAATAATGGTTGGTGAAGCCGTTATGCATAACTCGTCGGTCAAATTGCCATGGTTGGCCGAGTAGGAGATGGGTGGCGCTCATCGGCACCACGTCACACGTGACCGTGTCTTTGTACATGCCGATCGTAAAAGTTACCCGGGCTTGTTTGCTTACCCGGACGTCTTCACGGTCAGTGATCCAGCGTAACTTGTAAGGCGTCGGGTGTGCGGTCGTGGGCAGCGCCAGCCGCTCGGTCAATTCGCGGGACGCGACATTGGTGCAGCTCCCGCCATCGATGATCACCGAACAAAATTTGTCCTTGATCATGCAACGGCTATGAAATAACGTCTCCCTTTGTAATTCCTCGGGCTGTGGTTGCGTAGAAAGAACTCTTCGCACCATATACATACTTTGCCCTTCAAATGCTTGACAAATTTCTTCTTCGGTCGGGGCCGGATTCTCCTCGGTCTCGACGGTCGGTGGCTCGTCCTCAGTCTCGACTGTCAGTGTCTCGTCCTCGCTCACGACCTCCTCGGTATCCTCAAGAACGGTCATGATACGTTTAATTGGACATTGTGCAGCCATGTGTCCGCGTCCAAGACACTTGAAACATCGGATTTCTCGAGCCCTTTGTGGTTCGGCTTGAGTGTCCGAAGGCTTGGAGTCCGTGGCCGGTTTCGGGGTCCATGGTTTTGGCGCGGGCGCCCCATCATCGATCCGTGGCGCGGGCCGATACGGTGTTGTGGGCTTCGGGGCGGGCCGTTGAGCAATAGCTTTGCCTTTTCTCTTGAGTTGCCTCTCGACTCTTAGGGCCATTTGGATAAGCCCATCAAACGATTCTACGGGCTGCAACTCAACCACATCACCAATTTCATAACGTAGGCCTCGAATAAACCGTGCCATGACTTGCTCCACGGGTTCGGCTAAATCACACTGAATCCGTAAGGTTTCAAAGTCCGTAAGATATTCATCCACGGTAGAACTTCTTTGGCGAAGGATTTGGAGTTGTAAAAATAGATCTTGAAGGTAATGGCTCAGTACAAACCGTTTCCTCATCAATTCCTTCATTAATCTCCACGAATTAATCTCCTCCTCGTGCGCTCTTCTTCGTTGTGTCCGAAGACTATTCCACCATAGTGAGGCATAATTCGTAAGCTCCAAGGATGCCAATTGGACTTTTAACTTCTCGGAATAATTGTAAAGGTCAAAAATTTTCTCGACCTTTTCAATCCAATCCAAATATCTATCTCCATTGGAGGTTCCATTGAAAGAGGGTAAGTGTACCTTGGGGAGCTTCCATTCTTCATCACGATCCGAGTAATTATCGGGTTCATACTCAAAATATCCTCTTCGGATCGGTCAGATTCTTGCGGGCGTGCTCGGGGTTGTCCTCCGCGTACCGGTCTTTGCCGGGGAGGTGGCGCGGGCCGTGCCGGGTGGGCTCGGTTGCGCTCGGCCAAATCTTCGAGCCGCTAGAGTACGATGTCAATTCGACGATTCACTGCGTCGAATTGCTCCTGATTATTGCTCTCGGGATCCCGTTGGTCTCGGGGATCGGAGAACATTGTTTGCTCGCTCGTGGCTTGATCACGGGCGGCGTTGTGAATGGCGCCACTTCGAGTATTCATATTAAAAGTTCGAAAAATTTATAGAAAGTTTAAAAATCGAACCTTTAGCTCTGATACCAAGATGGTGTGCAGCGGGCACCAGGATCGCACACACTTTATCGAACTTGTCGCTTTTCACGTAACCGGGGAAGTCGCGTGTACGGCGATCGGCAAATTGGCTCGGGTCAATTTAGGATGGGGTTTACGGAAGCGTAACGTGATGGAAATAAGGGGGTTTGGTGGTGGAAATTCGGAGATGGTTCGATAGAATGTGGAGATGACTCGGTGATGAAGATATGTACCGGAATCGGCTTGTGGAGGAGTTATGCTGGATAGAAAATTAATGGACAGAATTGCCAGATTGCTGGAGTTCGGAAGAAGAAAGGAGGAAAAAACGCATGCACAACTTTTAGATAGGAGGAACAGGGAATACAAAGACAAACCAAATATTTCAAGACCTAAAAGAGGAACTCACAGCCCAAATTTCAGGACATTAGCACATGGGAAACGGAAGTTGATACGGAGGACACTTTTGGGATACGAACGGGGATTAGCTTACATTACAACCGGCAGCAACCAACAATGACAACATCAATTCCAAAACAACAAATGGAAGGAAGGCTATGTGATTTCCAAGCTTACCTTGACCCAAAACAAGTGTGGAGGAAGGTTGGAATAAGGGCTAAGTGGCTCTAGCAAGACACCAATACCAAAAACAAAGAAAGATTGTGGATATTACTCACCAAAATCTAACCTTGCCGTGAGAAAAGGAGAGGATGGAGAGAGCTTCAAGCTTCTTCACTTTACCAAATTCTTTTCTTTATACTTCCATTGTAAGCAATGTTTGGGGAGTTCTTGATCATGATGTGAAGGAATATCTAGGAGCTCCAATGTAGGGACAAATGTACCTGCAAAATCAACAAACATATTAGCTAAAAGTCTTGCATGGCTTCGAGTTGTTGCTCCTTCCGGTTGATGATGAGTCCCGGGCACATCATCCCCTCCGGGTGATTGAGGATTTGTCCTCAAATCCACGGTTTGCTCCTCCTCTTCCTCCGGTACTTCCCCCAAATATGGTGAAAGGTCTTGTACATTAAAGGATGTTGAAACTCCATAATGCCCGGGAAGCTTCAACTTGTAGGCATTCTTATTGATCTTCTCGGTGACTTCTAATGGACCATCGGCCCTAGGGAGAAGTTTGGACTTTCTTTGGCTAGGAAATCTTTCTTTCCTTAGGTGTAGCCACACAAGATCGCCCACCTTGAATTCCACATCTCTTCAGCCCCGGTTAGCATATTTTGCATAGGCTTCATTTTTCTTGACTATGGCCTTTCGCACCTTAGCATGCATGGCTTGGACTTGCTTAGCCTTTTGTGCTCCATCCGGATTGGTTAGTTCATGGCTCGGCAATGGTATTAAGTCCAAAGGAGTGGACGGATTGAAGCCATAAACTACTTCAAATGGAGATGTTTGAGTTGCACTATGGACACTTCGGTTGTATGCAAACTCCACATGAGGCAATTGTGCATCCCAATCTGAGAGCCTCTTTCCCACAATACTCCTTAGCAAGGCCCCCAATGTTCGATTCACAACCTCTGTTTGGCCATCCGTTTGGGGATGGAAAGATGTGCTAAACATCAACTTAGTCCCGAGTTTCCTCCACAATGTCTTCCAAAAAGAACTTAGGAATTTTGTGTCCCAGTCCGAGACAATTGTAGTGGGGATCCCATGTAGTCGGACAATTTCCTTGAAGAACAAATCGGCCACTTAGTTGGCATCATCGGTTTTGTGGCAAGCAACAAAACGTGCCATCTTGGAGAATCGATCAACAACTACCATAATCGCCTCTTTGCCTCTAGGGGTCCGAGGAAGTCCCAAAACAAAATCCACACTCACATCCACCCAAGGTTGGGAAGGCACCGGTAATGGCATGTACAATCCTTGAGGTAATACTCGGCTTTTAGCCTTCTTACACACAATGCGCCTCTCAATCCACTTGTGTACATCTTTAATCATGTGGGGC
>QAOC01009724.1:0-12500 GCA_003255005.1 Begonia fuchsioides
CTTATGCATAAACATCATTTTCTCCCTGATTGACATTATCAAAAAGAATAGACATAACCAAAAATGATATTCAATACGAGTAAAGTAGCATTGTTTATACAAAAGAGGAGATACGCAAGAAGTTAAGAGTTCTCCTAAGACAAAAAAAAAACTTTCCTATACTACTCTACAGCTGGTGAAGAGATGGGAGAGTCAAGAACAATGGTGGCTACAGCAGCTGGTGAAGAGATTTATCCTATGTCTATGCAACGTCTTCTAAAGAACACGAAAAGTACATACAGCTCCATGTTGCTGATGTTGTCTCTGTGGCCATCCTTAGGTAATAGATTATATGTGAGAAAGTGATGCACTAAGCGAGCCACAATATTGAGATCACTGGCCTTAGGTCGATAAGGCACATGATAGGAATCTTAGAGAATGAGAGATTGTAGTCTTCTAAGGTATGCTTCATCCAAAGCATTTGTGCACAACAACTTCCGGTTGCGATATACTCACTTTCGGCGGTTCAAAGTGCTACTAAATTTTTTTTCTTAGAAAACAATGAAACTAATGATTCTCCTAGAAATTGACAAGAGCCACTAGTGCTCTTTCTATCCACAAGGCTCCGGGTGTAATCCGAATCTGTATATCTAATTAAATTTCGTGAGGTTCCCTTGGGATACCATAATCCTTAGTTTGTTGTTCTACTCAAGTATTTGAAAATCCTTTTGACAGCTTTTAAATGAGATTCCTTAGGGGTGGCTTGAAATCTAGAACATAGACATACACTAAAGAAAATATCGGGTCTACTAGTGTTTAGATATAGAAGAGATCCAATCATACCACAATATTTCTTGATGTCCACATCTTGACCATTTTCATCTTTGTCCAATTTTGTTGTGGTACTCATGGGAGTTCTTGAGGATTTGCAAGATTCCAATCCGAATCTCTTAAGCAATTCTTTGACGTATTTTTCTTGACAAATGAATGTTCCATCTAAGGATTGTCTAATAAAAAGAATTTAAGCTCTCAGATCATGCTCATCTCAAATTCATCTTGCATGAGAGAAGCAAAGTTATCGCAAAGGTTTTTGTTTGAGGCTCCAAAGATGATATCGTCCACATAAATCTGGACAAGTCACCATCGTGTTCAGTGAAGAGGGTTGAATCAATTTTTCCCATTTTGAACTCTTTCCAAAAGAAAGTTCTTCAACCTATCATACCAAGCATGAGGAGCTTGCTTAAGACCTTTATGAAGTTTATAAACGTGGTCTGCATTGTCAAAGGCTTCAAAGCCCATATGTTGCTCCACATAAAATTCTTCCATTATATACCAATTTAGGAAGGTACTCTTAACGTCCATTTGAAATAGAGTGAAATTTTTCTGGCACGCATAGGCAAGTAGCATGCGAATTGACTCCATTCGTGCTACTGGTGCAAAGGTTTCTTTGAAATCTATCCCCTCTTCTTAATGGTATCCTTTTGCAACCAGTCTTGCCTTGTTTCTAATGACAACACCATGTTCATCTAGTTTATTCTTGAATACCCATTTAGTTCCAATGATGGTGCGATCATTAGGTCTAGGAACTAACTCCNATGACATGAAATAGGGATTAGAATAATGGAAATATGTTGGATCGGTGGATTTTTAGGTACTTATGGAAAAATCAGATTTGGGATGAACTTTGGATGCTTGGATCTTGCAAACAGGAGTGAGATTTTTAACAAAATTTTTAGGAAATCTTAAGGGATAACGGTAAAAAGTATTATCCAAAAATTAAGGGATTCTCACGCACGGATTTAAGATATGCTAACTATGGTGAAATCGTTTAAGGGGTTAATTTAGGGTTTTCTCAGCAGATTCAAGAAAACGAGGATGAATTTGGAAATGTTAATAACTAGTAAACGAGGATGAAATTGGACCTGAAATTTGGAGGTTATATAAACGAATAAGAGTAAAAGAAAACTTCAAAAGTTGGCAAAATTCTCACGGATGGTTTAGGAGTTGTGGAGGCGAGATGGAAGACGAACGCAGAATGGCCTTAGACCATGAATATGGCTAGATAAATGTGGCAAGGATAGATCGTCTTAGCTCAGAAAGACAATCAACTCCGGTTGTCTCTCGGTGGCTGGATTTTGGATTCCGGAGACCGAGTCTTTAGAGGAAAAACACCAAAGGGGGAGATTCAAAATTTAAAAAGAAAAATCTTCTAAATTCAAATCTGAGAATTACATTCAGCATAGGTACGATTAAATAGAAAATTAAAGTAAAACATGCTTATCATCGGACGGTCTAGATCATCAATCCATGGCTTCAAAGATGGACCAATGAGGAGCCTTCATGGGACGCTCTTCCTACGCTCCTCCTCCAGCTCATTAGGCTCCAAGGAAATGTCCTAAATATCCTCCCAAATGATAATTAGCTAACCTTTTATTCTTCAATTTTCCCAAAGGCTTTAGGACGTGGATTAGGCATGAAACCGATCATGGATGACTCTTCCTAGACTCTCTGTGATTGCATCGTTTGACAGAGAAAACAATGTCCAAATTTAACGTTCTACCACTACCTGAAAACCTTGAAGGATTGACTACATTTCATATGAAGACGTTGTCTTCATTTGAGGGCGGGCCGGTTGTCAAATGATCGGAGGAAGCTTTGGAGGTCCAGTTGTGCCGGATAAAATTTTGGTACTCATGCTTTGTTGCTTGTACCACTAGCATGGGGGCTTCGACTCCTTCTTCCATCCGACATCCATGCTTTGACTTCAAAGGAAAGAATTGGAGCTGAAAAATGTTGAATTCTTCAATGATATAGGGAGCTACAAAATTAGAAAACACATTAGGTAAACATTCATGGCAAGAGAATTTTTGGGCCCTCCATATCATGTCATTCTCCCGGGGTTGATCAGGATTTGTTCTCAAATCCAAAACCTTCTCAATCCTTTGATGAATCTCTTTCCGTAATTCAATATACACGGTCATGTTTAGGTTGTATTTGATTATTTTCTTGATCAAAGATCCAATAGCCACGGTGTTCTCTCTATTCACTTTTTAGGGCACTGAGACTTCACATTATCACCACTTGTTAGAAGGATGAAAAGTTGTAAACCATTTAACCACCAAAAGAATTGATTACCCAAATTCATCTATGTGTTTTTTCCCAAAATAAGCGTTCATCCCAAGATAAAAATAACATCCAAAACATTAGGTTGGTTGAAAACCTTTCCATCTTAAAATAGAAAATAAACCACGCACTTGTATACATCTCCTTTTTTTTAATGACATGGTCAATCATAATCTTATTCCAAGGAAGCAAAACATTTTTAAAGACCATTGTACCAACTTCAAGATCACGAGTATTTAGTATCTCATCACACAAGCTTTTGTGTTCAATGACCATGGTTGATGTAGACAAAATGTATCCAAATTCAAAAAGCTTCTAAAATCATCGTGTGTAATTCCAAATGAGTTCTCCCTCATTAATTTCTCAATTTCACAACAAGGCAAAGCCAGCTCATAATTTCCCAAAAAAAGTCCTTTAGTTCCAAATTTTGCATGCTAAAAAACAACCACAAAATTCTTCTTTAAAAAGTTAACGTCAACATCACTTAAATATCTACTATCAATCCAATCAATCTCATGAAGATACATAAGACCTTGGTCAAATTGATGATACCTTTCGGCCACAACCTTGTGCGGTTTGGCCATTTCATCCTCTCGGTCTACTTGGCTATGATGATGTATCAATAGGAGCTCTTCATGCTCACTCTCGGGCTTTTGGAGCTCCGTCTCGCTTTCGATTCCTCCTTCATTATGTGCTGTCAATGAAAGGTTAGCCATCACATCTTCTTGGTTAGGATCTTGAAATTCTTCCAAGATATCATGAGAGAGGTCGGGTTCCACGGAAAAGTGATTCTCCTCAAAACTGAAGTCTTCTTCCACTTGCTCATTTTTTACTTCAAGATTTCCTTCCACTTGTTGCTGGTGAGTCTTAGCATAATTTTCAGCAATATTGTCTAAGTTTGAACGTGCTTCCAACAACAATTCTTTTATCTCAACCAACAAGTCTATGTTATCCGGTTCAAGGTGCTTCATGTAGTGGGTTTTTGCTCGAGAGTGATTGAGTTTTCCATTTGGGAAAAATTCCCTTCTCATTAGATTCTTTAAGGTCTTCCAAGTTCTAACTTTATCTTCTCCATTTATCATTCTCTCCTCTTTGAGATCTTGCCACCAATTATTAGCGTCACCAAAAAAACTTCGTGAGGCTACACGAACTTTCCCTATATCCGAGTAGTAATTACATGCAAAATGTGTTTCAACTAAATCCAACCAACAATAATATTCTTCATCATCAAATGCCCCTCTAAAGGAAGGAATTCCAACCTCAGAATAATTTCTCACGTGATTATAGGCTGGAAACCGTGAGGTTTGAAGGGAAACTGAACACTCATCAAGCTTCTTGTGGCTTCTTGGTGCGGTCGACATATCTTTTTGTTTTTATCTACTCCCGGTAGGATTTATGGTTGACTCCTCTTCAAGTATTCATTCTCAAACTCAAAAGTTATCCAAAAATGAGATAAAATGGAAGAGTGGGAACGGATAAATGGCTCTAATACCAAATGACACGAAATAGGGATGAGAGTAATAGAAATATTTTGGATTGGCTGATTTTTAGGGATTATCCGAAAAATCAGATTTGGGATAAACTTTGGGCGCTTGGATCCCAAAAAACGGGAGTGAGATTTTTAACTAAATTTGGAGGAGACATTAATAAATGAAGGTAGGATATGGTGTCAAAAAATCACGGGATTCTCACTCACGGATTTAAAGATATGCCGACGATGGTGAAACCGGTTAGGGGATAATTTAGGGTTTTCTCGGTAGATCCGGGAAAACGAGGAAGAATTTGAAATGATTGTAACTTGTAAACGGGGATGCGTTTGCAACTGAAATTTAGAGATTTTCTAAATTAATAAGGGTGAAAAAATACCTCAAAATTGGAGAAATTCTCACGGATGGTTTAGGAGTTGTGAAGGCGAGATGCTAGTGGATGCAGAATGGCTGGATATGGGGATTTGCAGTAAAATGTGGTTCCTTTCACATAAAAAATGGATGCTTGAGCTGTTGATCCACACTCTCACCCTTAGACCATGAAGATTGCTGGAGAAATGTGGTAAGGATAGGTCGTCCTAGCTCGGGAGGATGACCAACTCCGGTTTTCTCTCGGTGGCCGGATTTGGGATTCTGGAGACCGAGTCTTTGGAGGAAAAACTCCAAAGGGGGAGATTCAAAATTTGAAAAGAAAAATCTTCTAAATTCAAATCTAAAGCTAAGTGTTACATCTATTATTTCCAAGGGAACATGCTACCTCCTTCATGGACCAATTGGTTTGTGTCTTGACATCAAAATTGAATGGATTGGGCTTTTCTTTGTCCTCCAACGTAGGTTCTAATATATTGAGTACTTGTATTGCCTCCCCTGCAAAAGGAAAAAACTTTTTTAGAAAATTCCCAGGCCCGAGCTCGGGTGGTGACCTCTCTCGGATTGGCGATGGATGGTTCAACTCGTGGCATGTCACCATAGTTCGTAGGGGGTCCTTTCCAATATTGGACGGATTGATACTCGATTTATCGTGTAGTATGCCGTAGCTACGGTTTCTGCCCAAAAATACTTGGGAATGGAGTTTTCACTGAGCATTGTCCTAGCTAGCTCTTGAAGAGATATATTCTTTCTCTCAACAACTCCATTTTGTTGAGGAGTCCTAGGAGAGGAGAAATTATGATTGATCTCATTCTTAAGACAAAGGAATTCAAATTTCTCATTATCAAATTCTCCTCCATGATCACTACGGATAGCTACAATGGAGAGACCCTTTTTATTTGAAATTTCTTCCTAAAGGAAGAGAAAGTCTCAAAAGTCTCATAGATCTAAGAAAGTATACCCAAGTAAATCTTGAGAAATCATCAACAATTACAAGGGCATAATGCTTGCCACCTAGGCTAGCTACTTTAGAAGGGCCGAATAGATCTAAGTGGTGAAGCTGAAGAGGTTTAGAGGAAGACACAACAAGTTTTGGGGAAAAAGAACTCTTTGATTACTTCCCCATTTGACATGCATCACACAATTTGTTCTTCTCAAAGGTTAATTTTGGAAGACCTCTAACTAGATTTTTCTTTGAGATCCTGGCTAAGGTATCCATGCTAACATGGCCTAATCTCCTATGCCATGCCCAACTATCTGGAGAGGATGTTGCACTAAATCATTTTTCATCAAGGCATGCAACATTATCCAAATCAATTGTATAAACGTTATCGGATCGATAGCAAATGAATAAGATTACCACTTGAGCTATCTTCTATTAAGCAAGATTTGGATTCAAAGATTACCCTATATCCCTTATCACAAAGTTGACTAATGCTTAATAAATTATGCTTTAAACCGTCAACTAAAATGGCATTTTCAATAATAGGGGAAGAGTGATTACCGATATTGTCAATACCAATTATCTTCCCCTTTTGATTTCCTCCAAAAGAGACATTCCCCTTATTTTGCTTGATGGAAGAAAAATTTGAAGGGTCTCCCATCATATGCCTCGAACAACAACTATCGAGGTACTAGAGATTCTTTGCAAGGGAGACTTCCACCTACACAAGGAGAATTAGGAGTTCTTTTTAGGTACCCAAACCATTTTGGGTCCTAGAGGGTTAGCATTGGTTCCTTTGGGAACCCACTTTTGAACAAACCTTTGATTTTTGTCTCTTAATTTTAAAGGACAAACAAAGGAGGTATGGCCTATTTTATTACATACATGGCAAGTTTTTGATTTTTCAAAGAAGTTTTGATACTTCTTTTTCTTCTTGAAAGATTCATAACCTATGCATGCTTTATCAAAGGTTATTCTTTGTTTACCAAGAAGCATGTTTAAATTTTTGCTTCCATTAGTAAACTTCAGAACTATGCCATTCAAATCATTATTTTCCCTTTTTAATCTACTTATTTCACTTTCCAAGGGATTAAATTTACTTTCATGCTCTTTTGTTAACATGGCATGTTCTTTTTTCAATTGCTTATACTTAGATTTCAAGAAATTGAAATCATTAAGTAAGTCATTGAAAGCATCAAAAAATTCAATATCCTCATCAGAATTTTCTAAATCACTAAAGGAGTCAAGTACCTTGTCCTCCTTGGCCATGAAGCACATGTTAGCTTGATGAGGATAAGGAGCTTATACCAATTATCTTCCCCTTTTGATTTTCTAAATACTAAATTCGGATGAGGAGCTTGATGAATCACTGTCATCCCAAGTTGCTTTCATGGCTTTCTTCTTGTAAGCCTTGGGATATCTCTTTGCTTGTGGACAGTCGGATTTGAAGTGACCTGGCTTTCCACACTCATAGCATTTAAGCTCTTTCTCCTCTTCCTTAGGATGCATTTCTTTTCTTGGGAACTCCTTTTCTCTCATCCTTTTTCTTTAAGGAACCTCTTGAATTTCCTTGTATTGAGGGAGACATCTTCATCATCCTCTTCATCGCTCTTGGACTTGTCTTGATTACTAGAAGATGCCTTAAGAGCGATGTCTTTTCTCTTAGTTTGTTCCTTCTCCTTAATTGCTTCCTTCTCATTGGCTTTCATCGTGATCTCATGAGTCATTAGAGATCCGATGAGTTCTTCAACTTTTAAAGTCTTGAGGTCTTTAGCCTCTTGGATGGCGGTTACTTTTGGTAACCATGCTCTTGGAAGAACTCGAAGAATTTTCCTAACACATTCTTCATCTGTATAAACTTTACCAAGCACTTTTAACCGATTAGTAATGTTAGTAAACCTTGTAAACATGGAACTAACCAATTCATCACTTTGCATAGAAAACAATTCATATTCATGCACTACCATACTTAATTTGTTTTCTTTTACTTGGTTAGTCCCTTCATGGGTTACCTCGAGTAATTGCCAAATTTCTCGAGCATTATCACAACCTTGTACTCTATTAAATTCATCACCCTTTAAGGCACAATACAAGGTGTTCATTGCTTTGGCATTTAGACTTAATTTCCTTAAGTCATTTTGATCATATTCATTACTCGGTTTAGGTATATTAATGGCATTCTCAGTTTTGATTGGCATGTATGGACCATTTTCAATTATATTCCATACGCTATAGTCCATAGCTTGGACAAAGATTCTCCTCCTAGTTTTCCAATACACATAGTTATTTTCATCAAAGAGTGGGGGTCTAGTAATTGATTGACCATCTGTGTGTGAGTTGTTCATATTAAAAGTCATAATTCAATTTACCCAAAAACAACAGCAAAAATAGGTTAATCAATTTAATTACCTGCTCTGATACCAATTGTAGGATAAAGATTAACCTAAGTGGGGTGGGGTGGTGAATTAGGTTAACTAAACTTTTTAAAGACTAAGTCAAATTCGAGATGGTCCAAAAGTTGCATGAGAAAATTAAAAAGACCATCGAGAAGAAAAATGAGAAATACGCCAAGGCGGCAAACCGAGGCCGCAAGGAGAAAATTTTTCAGGAAGGAGACTTGGTTTGGCTAAAGCTACGATATTTTCAAACATAAGCACGCCAAATTAATACCAAGGGCCGAGGGTCATTTTCGAGTGGCCGAGAAAATCAAATCTGAACGCGTACAAGATTGAACTCCCGGGCGAGTATGGCATCACGACCACCGTCAACGTCAAAGACTTGAATCCTTACTTGGATAATGAGGAGAACGAAGTAATTGAAGAGGAAATGATAGATTTGGGGACAAATCCTCAAGTACCCCGGGAGGATGATGTGCAACCATAGCACATCATGCAAATCACGGACCTAGCCCCGAAGAGCACAGAAGATTTTACTAACTTAGTTGCTCATTTTGCAAGAAACATAGTCTCAGAAATTCCTTCCAAACATGATCGGGAACGACCCAAGGTCTCTACTATCCGTTAGACACAGCGAAGATATAGCCGTTGAATTTTTTTGTCCGTTGGTGCTGATAGGTCGACATAATTTTTTGTTGCGGTCGACATAAATTCTTCTCTGGAATCATTGGGCATGACACAACCTTTTGTGCGGTCGACATAACTCTGAAGGATCCGTCTCTAGAAAATCTGGGGTCGACACATGTAGGTTGGGGTCGACATTAATCTAAAGGATCCGTCTCTGGAAAAACTCGGGTCGACACATGTAGGATGGGGTCGACACAAATAGGTTGGGTCGAGACATATTTTGACCGATGGAGTCGACATGAAAAATGTTGGCTCAGCTTTGAGGGGTCGACACATAGATTATGGTAAGGTCGACACAATGTCTTTTCTAGGGTCAACACAGACAGTTTGAATGGGTCGAAACATTTGCATGATGTACTGCCTTTTTGGGTCGATACAAGTTATATAGGTGGGTCGACACAATTGGAAAGACTTGGCCTCTGTTTTGAATAGAGGTCGACACAATGGGCTGTGGATCGACACAAAGCATTTTGGGTTAAGCTTCTGGATTTTTGGAGGGTCGACACAAAACACTGCATATACTTGAAATTTCTGCAGCACTTGAACAAATTGTTAGACTTTAATTATACCTTTCAAAGAGGGTATTTCTAATGAATGGTTAAGTCTAATTTAAACATTGTAAAGTAGTTTATTTTATCTTTCATGCTTATCTCACATAGTTATCATAAAAAACAATTGATTACTATAGAAAACAAGCCAACAAAGCCACGGTCCACCCTCGGTCAACTAGGAGACCTTGACCAAATCTCATCGGCCACTTTACTTAAATTCTTAAGTAATCCGATTATTTGGTCAAGGAAAGAACAATGTTTGAATTAGCACACAAGGATTTATCGGTGTCCGAGGCATGGACACCCCCGGTGCACGCTTCAAGACATCAACGGACAACCGAGTCTTTACATCTGAATTTCCCGTGCCAATACCTTCTTTCGGACCACCTAGGAGCACCTGAAGTCACATTTTCAAAATGGCACGGACATATCCCTTGATGTCCGAAGAGATGTTCAATCGGCTGCATTTTGAAAGCACCCGCACGCTCCCATAAGCTGTTCAAGGAACCACGTCCAAGCCATCGACAACAACTGAAAGATCCGCCTCCAAATTCAGCCATGAATCTCTTCACTCAGTAAGGTAAACTCCGAGTCGCCTTTTTAATTAACCATGCGCACCTCAGAGCCATCGGCGAAACCGAAAGATCCACATCTGAATTCAGCCATGAATCTCCTCACTTAGTCAGACTAGGTTCATCCAAGAGTTTAAATTCAAATTGGCCCGCGCGGATCTCACGTTGTCTGACATAAGGTCTACCCCGGTCGACATTTTGAACAACCCGTGAGCGCCCACTAGCCATCGTTGGTCAACCGACGATTCAAATTCAAATAAGACCGCGCGCACTCACACTCATGTCAACCAAAGGTCAACCAAATACTTTATTCAAAAACAGCTCGAGCAAATCCCACAATATTCGGATCATGGTCAACTCGGTCGCCATTTTGAATAATCCCACGCACACTGACTAGCCAATGACGGCCAGCCAAGGAACCAGACCACGTGCCACTTCAATCTGACCACCAAGAGTATTTTAGAAGCCCCTTATACAAATTGGCTTGAGCCAATCCTTCATTGTTCGGAGCTTATCCCATCCGGTGCAACTTCTCGGTCAACAACGGGTCTCCCTTTGTCAAACACGGTCCTCATTCAAATTCAGCCGAGCATATCTTTAATGGATCGAGCCTTGATTCAAAGAGGAGCGTCCTTGGTCTTCCAAAAGTCAAAAAAGATCTTCCCAAAGCTAATCCTAGGCGTTCATGTAATGTAAGGGCCTAAAATGTCTTTCCTCTCTTTTTACGTTTTTAGCATTTAAGTGTATCCGCCTCACACTTTAGGGGCATAGAGAATTTTAATAAAATTGTGCATTGCACCTTCTTCCCTTTGGTTGAATCTCTTTCCAACGCTCCTTCTCCGGTGAGTCATATCCGGCCGAGTGTGTCAACCCTCATGAGTGTGATCGGTGAGTCATATCTGAACACTACCGGCCCATTTCATGCTACAATACCATATACAAAATCATATCCAAAATCCTTGCAACAAGAATCTCGCCCGCCCTTCCTTCCATCATTGACCAAGCCCAATCGGCCTTCATCAAGGGTCGATCGATGAGCGACAACATCCACCTGATGCATGAGCTTATAAGGAAATATAACACCAAAAAAACTTCTCCAAGATGCTTAATTAAAGTATACCTCCGCAAAGCCTTTGACTCGGTCAGCTAGGACTTTGTCAAAATGATGCTAGCTCTACTAGGCTTCCCGACCACTTTTACCAATTGGATGATGGAATGCATTTCCACAACATCCTACTCGGTCGCCATCAATGGCCGCCTGCATGGGTTCTTTAAAGGCACCAAAGGCATCAAACAAGGTGATCCGCTCTCACCATACATCTTCGTCTTGGCGTTGAAATACCTTTCAAGGTTTATCTGAGCTCGGCTCCCATCATCAAGGTACAATCATCACCCGATGTGCCAACCACTCGCACTCACGCACCTCGCATATGCAGATGACTTTTATCCTCCTAGCCCGAGGAGACCTCGTCTCTATCAAAAGCATACTTGAGTGCTTATCTGAGTTCAGTGCCTCTTCAGGCCTTCACATGAACTCTAGCAAGTCCTCTTTTTTTGCTATTGGGATCCCACCCAAGATCTCGAAAATATTAAATTGGCAGAAAATATGGATGAAGGAACATTCCCGACCAGATTCCTTGGCATATCGCTCGGCCCTAAGCGGCTGGGAGTCCCTGAATACGACCCACTCCTTGAAAAAATGAGGCTATATGTTGATATTTGGAATGTCAAAAGCCTTTCACTAGCTGGAAGAATCGAGCTCATCAAATCGATTTTTCAGGGGGTTGAGGGCTTTTGGCTTTCTATTTTTGCGTTACCAGCCGCGGTCTGTGCCAAGCTAATTAGGCTATGCAGGTCTTTCCTTTCGGGGAAATCATATACCAGTGTCGCTTGGCTGACATGTTGCCTACCCAAAGATGAGGGTGGCCTTGGTCTCAAAGACCTTTTGGCCAAAATCCTATGGGGCATCCACCAGAAAAAGGACAACCTGTGGATTCGATGGATCCACCACTTCTATGTAAAAAAGGCTTCATTTTGGGCCTGGTCAACGGGATACCGGGGATCCCCGCTCATCAGAAAGATCCTCAGCATTAGATCATCCGTCCTCAATAAGGCCGGATCCGAACAAAAAGCCGAGCAGCAGCTGGCTTTGTGGGCCATAAACATGAAGTCGTCTGAAATTTACGACTACTTCAGGGCAACTGCCCCCTCCAAGCCCGGCTTCAGAGCCATTTGGAAACATAACCATGTCCCCAAGCTCATCATCCCGTTATGGCTCGCATTTCACGACAGACTCCCCACAAAAGGCAAGTTGTCTTTTCTAGATAAGGACGGCATGTGTGCTTTATGCGGGAACCACCCGGAATCATCCAAGCACATTTTCTTCAAATGCA
>QAOC01009724.1:15000-17500 GCA_003255005.1 Begonia fuchsioides
AGATCGGTGCCAAGGATGCCGCATTGCATGGATTTCCGCTCGAGTTTTGCAGAGTCACCCCCCGCGTGCTCGCCTGAAGCCGCTCATGGAAAATGATTGCCGAGTCATTTTTTCCGAGCTTACGGCTACATTTCCGACAATCGAGGGTCGATCGAGTCGCTTGTAGAGAAACCAGCTTATGATCGTTGACCGGTGCAACTGCAGTGAGCAACGAGAAACCGAGCTTGCCGCAAGCAAACTCAGCCACCATGACAGCAGCCAGGATGATGTGCCTTCCTTGCGGGTCAGCGAACCGTGATCGGAAAAATGCGCGCACGCGGGGCTCGGATTGGTGGTTGCGTATGGTAAACGGGAAATTGGTTTGGGCAAATTGTAGAGTTGTGATGTGGAAGCGAATTTGATGGGAAATATGGGTGATTAGAGGGGAAAATTATGGAATGGCTTGGTGCAATAATGGGATTACTCGGATGATCGAATGAAGGGCAAAATCGGAGTTGTGGAGGAAGGTGATAGCTCGGGGAATGGTTTTGGAATTCGGGAAGGTTAGTAATGGTGGATGAGGTTGTACAAGTCAAACACTTGAGCAATCAAAGGGTTCGCCTTGGTAGACCTCGGTAGTGTTCGGATATGACTCACCAATCACACTCTCGAGGGTTGATACACTCGGCTGGATATAACTCACCGGAGAAGGAATATCGGAAAGAGCTTCAACCAAAGGGAATAAGGTGCAATGCACAATTCTATTAAAATTCTCTCTCTTCTCCATAGTTTATTTGCTTGCTAAAAATAAATAAACCTAAATGTGACCAAAAATAGGCCCATGGGTGATCACTCGATCCATGAGAATTGGATCGGGCACTCTCCCATGTCGGTAACTTATTCCATTGGGCCGAAGCCTTAGAGGACTTCAGCAAGGCCGAAGACCAAGTCTTCGCTGGTCGTCGAATCATGATCGTGGCGCTGGGCGCCGGGTGTGTCATGGCCAGGAGCCCCTGGTGTGTCACTGCCGGGAGCCTCAGGTGTGTCATGGCCGGGAGCCCAGGGTGTGTCATGGCCGGGAGCCCCGGGTGTGTCGAGGTCGGAGGTGCTCGGACGCCAACCGAGCAAAGCTCTTGGTCGCTCTTGATTTGTCTTGGACATTGTTTCCGAGGGTAAGCTTCCTGCACAATGACCACACAAGTTAGTGAAATTGGGCGCACTCATCGGGGCTAGGTCCTGATGTGCCGTCAATCGATGAGTGGCGCACCATGGTCGGGAGATGGACGTGCGCGTGACCGGAGGAGGCAACGCGTACGGCGGTCGGAAAATTGGGTGGTGCGATTTAAGGAGTTGTGGTGCGGAAGTATAGTGGGGTGGAAATAAGGTGGTTTGAAGGTGGGAATAATGGAATGGCTCGGATAAAAACGAAGGTGGTTCGGAGGGTAGTGAATGTACCGGAATCGGTGGTGGCGGAGATTGATGGCTCAAGAAAACGGAATGGAATTGAGGAAGATATGTGGTGGTCGATCTAAACACTCGAGCAATCTAAGCGTTTAGAAAGGTAGACCTAGTTCGTGTTCGGATATGACGCACCGTTCACGAACGAGGGTTGTCGAAGACTTGGCCAGATGTGACGCACCGGAGAAGGATCGACGATTTGAGGGAATTATCAAAAAGGCGATAAGCACTTTGTATTGATAAAAATTCACTAAGTTCAATAGAGGCGAAGTGCCTCTTAAATAGACAAAAACATAAAAGGAAAATACTAAGTAAGAAACGTAAGCCGTCGATCAAGTTGGACGTCTAGGATCGTGAAGGCGCGGACCGGTGATGTGGCGCGTGAATCGCGGGATTGCGTGCCGTCGAGATGTAGCCGGGTCCGCGTCATCGCTTTCGGTATGAAGTTGGATCCGGGTGCGCGAAGGAGTGTGTCAGCGTTGTGAAGGGCGCGGCCGGGTCGCGGTCGGGTATGCGCGCGGGTGGGCGCTGTCGGGTTTGCTGAAGCGGGTGGGGCCGGGCGCGCTTGGACGGGATCTCCGTGTATCATGGGATCTTCCGTGTGCGAATCTCCCCATATCTCTCTAAGTCTGATTCTCCCGCTAGTAGCCTCCTTCCACAAGATTTTGGCACGGTTGAAAATGCTAAGTGTTCGTGGGCTTCATCCATGTTGCTTGGGCTTCGGCCATGTCGGATCGCGGGCCTTTAAACTTCGTCTTTCGTGACTTGGGCTGGTTCTTCTTACTCTTCTACGTCTCTAATTGCTGAAAGGAAATGTGGCGCTCGGCCACTTATTGAAGGGGGCCGAGCCCCTTAATGGGACTCGGCATGGGCCGTGTCGGCTGGCCCGTGGGGCGCTGTCTGGGCGCGGTCTGTCTCGTCGCGCGCCGCGGCCGGCCTGATGTGGGCGACCTTGGCGCGATCTGCTGGCCCGATGTGGGCGGTCTTGGTGCGGTCTCCGGTGTCCGACTCGGGGTGCCACATGATGCATGTCCTCGGTTGGCTTTGATCAAACTCCGAGGGT
>QAOC01009724.1:22500-50000 GCA_003255005.1 Begonia fuchsioides
CCATGCACCACCACCCATAGAATCAAGAAAGAGCTCTCAGTGAACCCAAATGGGAATGGTGCTTATTTCATCCATTCCAAAATCAAACCAAGGGGGAAGTTTCTTAACGAGAAGTGGTTGGCCATAGATGGAGTAAGTGCCTCCCCCTAGAGTGCTGGTCCGAAAAGTCCCTCAGCAAAATCTCTTCAAGAATCGGCAGACCTTTGATGACGGACCTTCCAACCAAGTCCTTAGGCCGGGTTGGTTAAGGGTTCTAATTGAAGTGGACATTTCGAAAGAGTTGATTAGGGAGATAAAAATAAGCACTCCAAAAGGAAATATCATCTCTCAAGTTCCTATAGAGCTGATCGCGCAAAATCCGAGCTCAAGGTTGCCCAATCCCTTTTGAACTCTTCTCCTGGTAATAGAGATTTGGCTGAAAAAATCCCCAAATTGAGAAAGCAAGCTTCTCTCCTTGCCTCGGCTGAAATGCATTTTTATCAACAAAAAGCTAAAACCAAATACATTCTGGAAAGTGACAAGTGCTCCAAATTCTTCCATAGGATTGTCAAGAAGAATCACAAGAGAAACTTCATACCTTCCATCACTAAGCAAAATGGCCTCCTCTCGGATTCAATAGATCAAGTCCACGAGGAATTCGTGCAATCCTACAAGAATCTCCTCGTCAGCCCATGTGTCCTTCCTAATCTTGATCCAAATATCATTTGTAATGGTCCTATTCTCTCGGATTTTGATCGTAAATTACTCACGGACCCAATTACAATGTCTGAAATTCAGCAAGCTCCCTTTGACATTGACAATGATAAGTCCCCTGGGCCTGATGGATATACTTCAAAGTTTTTCAAAGACACTTGGACTATTACCGGGGAACTATTCTCCAAAGCCGTCTTGGAATTCTTCTCGTCCTCCTTGCTCCGCAAGCAATGGAACCATACAATTATAGCCATTATTCCAAAATCTCAAACATCTCCCTCGGTCAAAGATTTTTGCCCCATCTCTTGCTGTTCAGTTTTTTGTAAAGTGATTTCCAAGATCCTTGCTAGTAGAATCTCTAAACCCCTTCACCGATTGATTGACCCATGAAAAGTAGCCTTCATTAAAGGCAGATCTATCACGGAAAACATCCTTTTGATGCAAGAGCTCATGAGAAAATATAATAAAAAAAAAAGGCCTCCCCGAGATGTATCATCAAAGCTGATCTCTCCAAAGCCTTCGACTCGGTTAATTGGTCTTTCCTTAGGAATGTTCTAGCAGATTTAGGCTTCCCTCCCATCTTTTTTAACTGGCTCTCTGAATGCTTCTCCATGACCTGCTACTCCATCTCTATTAACGGTGGCCTTTTCGGGTTTTTTAAGGGTGGCAATGGTCTTAGATAGGGGGACCCTCTATCCCCATATCTTTTCATCATATGCCTTGAATACCTATCAAGATTAATAAAATCTAGAACTCACAACTCCCATTTCAATTATCATCCTATGTGTAAGCACCTATATGTCACCCACTTGATTTTTGGGATGATCTTATGCTTCTAGCTAGAGGTGATCCCACTTCAGTCAAAATTCTCCTAGACTGCATATCTAATTTTGGCTCCGTTTCTGGGCTAAAGATGAACCTGGAAAAATCTAACATCTTTACTGCTGGTATCCAGCCCCTAGACCTCACTGAAATTCTTCAATCTTCTGGATTAAAGCAAGGTTCCTTCGCCTTCAAATATCTAGGTATCCCCCTCTCGGCTGGAAATCTGCATTCAAGCCATTTCCTCTCATTCTTTAGGAAGCTCACAGACAAGATCATTGGTTGGAATGCCTCCTCCCTATCTCATGTTGGCCGCCTCAAGCTTCTTAGATCAGTGCTTCAAGGAGTGGAATGTTACTGGATGTCTATTTTCAACCTCCTCGCCTTGATCAAGCTAAAAGCTATCCAAATTTGCAGGAACTTCCTTTGGGGTTCGGGCAAAGCGGTCATTGCCTGGTCCACTATCTGCCTGCCTATGATGGAGGGCGGTCTCGGTCTTCGGGATCTTGACTCTTGGAATAAAGCCTTTCATGCTAAAGCAATTTGGAACATTCAAGCTAAGAAGGAATCATTATGGGCCAAATGGATACATCATATTTATTTAAAAGGCTCTGATTTTTGGAGCTGGACCCCAGGCTATCATATTTCCCCCTTCATGAGAAGCCTCATCCATACCCGTTCTTCTCTTCTCGAAAAGTTCTCCACTGTTGACAAATTGAAGGCCTTAATTGATGCTTGGAAGGAAAAATCAAATGGTCATGGTCTATCCCATCTTTACTACTCCATTAGACCTTCGGGCCCTCCAAGACCTTGGGCTCCCCTTGTTTGGTCCAAATGTGTTATTCCTAAGCACTCTTTCACTCTCTGGCTAGCAGCTCATTCGAGACTCAAAACAAAAGACCAATTAAGCTTCTTAGGAATATCAGATCTTTGCTGTCTTTGCTCTTCTCAAACCGAATCAAACAATCATCTTTTCTTCTCTTGCCCCCTCTCCACCTCGGTCTGGTCTATCATCAAATCCAAATTCAGCATTCGAAGATCCCTAAGCACCTTAGATAGTGCTCTCAAATGGACAAAAAAAAGAAAACAAAATCGACCATAGAAAGGCAAACTTAATGAAAATCATTCTTGCCACCACGGTTTACTGTATCTGGAATGCCAGAAATATCAAAGCTTTTGAGGGAAAATCTTGGTCAGCTGAGCACATCTCAAGAAAGATCGAAAAGCATGTCTTCAAGATGCTTTTTGCTCTCCACCCCAAGATGGCTGATCAAATTTATTCCACCCCGACTTGAAGAGCTCACTCTTTGCTGTTTTTCTTGCAGGGCCTGCTTATCCTCATTCATCCTGCTTAAGGTTTGATGTCTCACCTATTTTCTTCGGTCTGCCATGCTTCCCCTGGAGTTGTTTTGCCATTCTGCTTGCTGCTCTTCCTCATGTGCTGCAAAAGCTCTGATCGGATCTGCTGCCATTTTTCTGCTTCTCTCTTATTCGGATGTTACTGTGGGTCTCCTTCCTGCTTTGATCTGCTAATTCCCTATTTTCTGCTCTTCTCTAGCTGCTACTGCCGTGCCTCCAGCTTGATCCCTAGTTGTTCATCTTCTTTTTTGTTTCCTCCACGAGGCGCCCTACTTGATGCCAATTGGGTTGAGTTGATCATTTTTGTTCCTGTTACTTTTCGGTTTGAGTTTGACTTATCTTAGTTGACAATTTTTCTGGTTGTGAGGGCTTATCTCATAATTCTCAGGCCTTTTGTGATTTGGTTAGTCAGCATGTTGGCTCTCCATTTAGGTCTTTGCTCTCCCTTGCTTTCTTCTCGAGTTTTCCGGGTGGTCATTCTTGCTTGTAGATTTCCCCCTGGCCCGGACTCTTGGCTTCACTCTATTGTTTCTATTTTTGCTTTAATATATTTACCTTAAACAAAAAAAAAAAAGAGCTCTCAGTTGCCAAAAGTTTTTACCCTTCAGGCACAAGGTTAACTGGTGGAGAGGTGGGACTTGGGACCAATAGGTCTTAGGTTCGACTCCTGAGGGGTACTAGAACCATGCCTCTCAAAAAAACTCCTTCATACGCGTAGGGCCAAGCAGTGTATACTAACATGTAGGGCCAAGCCAGAGGGGGGGTTCTCTTGTGGTGGGGCCGCTTGCGGTGGGGCTGGCTAGTATAAAAAGTTTACCCGTCCAAAGTTTTACCATTCAGGCGCCAGGTTAGCTGGTGGAGAGGTGGGACTTGGGACCAAGAGGTCTCAGGTTCGACTCTTGGGGGGGTACTAGAACAATGCCTCTAAAAAAAACTCCTTCATACGCCTAGGGCCAAGTGTAGGATCGAGTTTAAACTAAGTGGGGGGGGGGGGGAATTAGGTTAACTAAACCTTTTCGATTACTAAGTCAAGTTTGTGCGAATTGTTTAGTTATTTCTAAACTCTAGTGCGGAATACATAAACAAATAAATAAGAGTTTAGAGAAAGAGAATGACAACGGATTGGTAACGCGGTTCGGCCAACCTTGCCTACGTCCGCGCTTCAAGGGACCTCCTTGAAGATTTTTCCAGCTCAAACCTTGAGCTTCACTCCGATTGACTTGCGGGTGTCAATCAAACCTTTGACTCTTTTCTTGAAGGAGCGTCACCCCTTTTACAATGACTCTTTTCTTGAAGGAGTGTCACCCCTTTTACAATAATCGCTCAAAGAACGAGTTACAATTTGTACGGTTTCTAAACCGACTCTCTCGATCACAAGAATGATGATCAAAGATGAATACAATGATGAGAGAGTAAGAGAGATATTTGAAAATGAATTTGGCAGAGTTTGGGCCTATTTTCTCTTCGTAAAATTCTCTCTCTTCAAATAAGATCGCATCATCTATTTATAGATTTGCTGTTGATCTGACCATTTGGGTCGACACAAATCTTGTTGGGGTCGACACAAAGTGCTAGCCGGTAGACACATCAAAATATAGCCGTTGTGAGTATTCTGACCATTCAGGCGGATCTTCTGATTTGGGTGGACACAAAGTTGTTAGGGTCGACACAAAGTCTTCTCTGGAAAATATTGGGGTCGACACAATGTTTGTGATGTCGACACAGTCCTTGAGGAATCCTTCTCTGGAAAGGCTGGGGTTGACACAAATGTTGGTTGGGGTCGACACAAAATTCTAAAGGATTCGTCTCTAAAAAACGCTAGGGTCGACACAAGAAATATGGGGTCGACACAAAAATGAGTTGGCTCTAGCTTTAGAGTCCACATGTAAAATCCAGGATGGGTCGACACCCGGATTTGGGTAAAGACGACACAAACTCTTCTCTGAGGTCGACACAATTAGATCGAATAGGTCGACACAATATACACGCTGCACTGCCTATTTGGGGTCGACACAAATCCTAAGGGTCGACACAAAATGAAAGACTCAGCTTCTTGATTTTTCTTAAGGGTCGACGCAAATACTATGGGTCGACACAATGTATGAAGGCTGAGCCTCTGTTTTGAACATGGGTCAACACAAACACTATGGGTCGACACAAACTAATCTGGATTGTGTAAGGGTCGACACAAACTAGCTAGGGGCCGACACAAACTGCATATATATATATATATATGAAATTTCTGCAGCACTTAAACAAAATGTTAGACTTTAAATGCACATGAATGGATAAGTCTAATTTAAGCATTGTAAAGGATTATTTTATCTTTCACTTTCATCTTACGAAGATATCATAAAAAACAATTGATTGCTTTAAGCATACTTTTAACGCCAACACCAAGCAGTGTATACTAACCTGTAGGGCCAAGCCGGAGGAGGGGTTTTCTTGTGGTGGGGCCGCTTGCGGTGGGGCTGGCTAGTATAAAAAGTTTATCTGTCCAAAGTTTTTTTTAGAATCAAGAAAGAGCTCTCAGTAGTCAAGGTTAGGAGAGAGAATTTTCTCCCTGTTAGGCGATTTTTGGCCGAATTTTTTCATCCAACACTCGTTCGTTCGAGCGCCTTGACGCTGATTTCTTTCCGAGATTCGTTTCTTCTCAACAATTTTCGTGCTGTTACTCCACCAAATCCGGTTTCGTCCAGCTCTCCTCTCCACGCTGAACCTATTTTTGCTGTTGTTGACCCTCGGCTTTTGTGAGACGCTATTTTGCCTCGGCCAGACATAGTTCTTCATTGCTCGCCGATGACGGCTCCTGGTCATTGTCGAACTGATTTCCTTCCTTCCCTGTCTGTCGCTTGTTGGTCTCGCAGGTTGAAACCCCAATTTTGGTCGCCTGTGCCCTAATTGAAAACTCCCCCGCATTTTGTTTTAGTCACATTTTGGTCTCAAATTTGCCGTCGTCTACTTCTAGCCAAAATCATCCTTCCTTTAGCCGGTTGAATTTAGCCGAAAGAAATTTTCTGTTTCTCGGTCCCAGAAATTTAGCCGTTTCTGGCAGAATATTTCCGTTTTAAGAGAAAAAAGCTATTTCTGGCGATTGGAATTTGTCTATGGGCTACTATTCCTTAAACTTTTGCTGTTTTTTCCCCTTCTCATTGACCACAAACCCCTCCACCATTTGTGTTTCAGTCTCCGAAATTCGTCTCCGGAAATTTTCTGTTTCTCCAGAATTCGTTTCTGTCATTTTAATGGCAAAAAAACCGAGATCAAAGGCGTCCCTGCTTGGCCCCGCCGGTAATGCTTCCAAGTCCCCCCACGTTACTTACGATGATGGCCTTCTGCCCACCCCCCGATTGAAACTTCCCCTACACCGGAGAACCGTCGTCCCTCTGTTTCTCCGGCTGAAGTTAAGGCAGGTATCGTCGCTCCTCCCTCTGGTTCTTCTCTGAATTCGACAGAAATACAAAAAATTGTGGCCGAAATTACTGTGATAAGTAGGCCTGGATTAATTGCAGGCGAATCCCCCTCAGCCCCCCCAGAAAAATCTCTTCCTCCCGTCACCAAAAAACCTGCCCACATCTTGTTTGAGGAAATGCCTGAGAGAGTGGCCACAACACGAAACCCATCCATTTCCTACGCTGATATGGTTAAAAATAGCCGCAATCAAGGTCAAGGCCACCAATTATCTTTTGATCCAAACATGGTGGATGTCATCCCCCTCTCTGCTGATGACCTTTTGGATGTAGAAAGCAACCTTGGATATACTCTAGTCGGATATTTCCCAAATAGGCATCCGGGTAAAGAAGGCCTTAAACATATTGTTGATGGTTGGAAATCAAATGTCAAAGTCATTCCCAACACTAACGCGTGGATTTCCTTCATTTTTCAATCGGACATGGATCGGGAAAATGTCATATGCCGAGGCCCTTACTCCATCTATGGCCAACCACTTCTCCTTAAGAAACTCCCCCCTTGGTTTGACTTTGGAATTGATGAAATTAGCACCATTCCCATTTGGGTTAATTTCCACAATCTCCCCCAAGAGTGCTGGTCCAAAAAGTCCCTCAGCAAAATCTCTTCAAGAATCGGCAAACCTTTGATGACGGACCTTCTAACCAAGTCCTTAGGCCAGCTTAGCTATGCGAGGGTTCTAATTGAAGTGGACATTTCAAAAGAGTTGATTAGGGAGATCAAAATAAGCACTCCAAAAGGAAATATCATCTCTCAAGCAGTTCATTATGAAACTGAACCTGATTTCTGCTCCTCCTGATCTACTATAGGCCATAAACCCATGATTTATACAACCTGGAACATAAGGGGCTTTAACTCGCCCCTTAAGCAGGATGAGGTTTTTAATCTCATTCGTGATAAGGATATTGATTTCTTTGGCATTCTTGAAACAAAATCTTCTCCTGAAAGCATGTTTCAATTCGTTAAAAGGCTAAACGGCTGGAAATTTCTAAGTAATTTTGACCTTCACCCTTCTAGTCGGATTGCCATTCTCTGGAATGATTCCAAGCTGAATATAAGCCTCCTTAGCTCGGACCCGCAAGTCATCCACCTCCACTCCACCTGCAGATCCACCCATTAAACTTCCCTAATCTCAGTTGTTTACGGCTTGCACTCCATCTCGGATAGGAAACTTCTCTGGAACAATCTTTCTCGAGCCAGGGCTGCTTACAGTCATCCTTGGCTCGTCATGGGGGATTTTAACTCCTTTTTGAGCCCTTCTGAGAGAATAGGTGGGGTTGCTGCTAATCCTAGGGAATGCTTTGATTTTGGGGAATGCTGCTTAAATCTTGGCCTCTCGGATCTCCCCTCCTCCGGGCTAAAATTCACTTGGTCCAATAACAAGATTTGGTCCAAGCTAGACATGGCCTTGGTTAATGATCTTTGGCAATGCTCCCAGCCCAATTCCACCTCCCTCTTCCTCCCTCCTGGTCTCTCCGATCACTCCCCTTGTCTGGTGCATATTCAAAGATTTTCTCCCCGTAAGAAATCAAACTGGAAATTCTTCAATATATAGACTGCTCACCCAAACTTCCTTCAAATTGTTAATGATTCGTGGTGCCTCCCTTCGAAAGGCTCCAATCAGTTTCAGCTTAAGGCCAAACTTCTCCATTTGAAACCTATGCTCAAGGAGTTAAACCTCAAGCATTTCTCTCATATCTCCTCTAGAGCTGATCGCGCAAAATCTGAGCTCAAGGATGCACAATCCCTTTTGGACACTTCTCCCGGTAATAGAGATTTGGCTGGAAAAATCCTCGATTTGAGAAAGCAAGCTTCTCTCCTTGCCTCGGCTGAAAAGCATTTTTATCAACAAAAAGGTAAAAGCAAATACATTCTAGAAAGTGACAAGTGTTCGAAATTCTTCCATGCGATTGTCAAGAAGAATCACAAGAGAAACTTCATTCCTTCCATTACTAAGCAAAATGGCCTCCTCTAGGATTCAATAGATCAAGTCCACGAGGAATTCGTGCAATACTACAAGAATCTCCTCAGCAGCCCATGTATCCTTCCTAATCCCGATCTAAATATCATTCGTAATGGTCCTATTCTTTTGGATTCTAATCGTAAATTACTCACAGACCCAATTATAATGTCTGAAATTCAGCAAGCTCTCTTTGACATTGACAATGATAAGTCTCCCGGGCCCGATGGATATACTTCATAGTTTTTCAAAGACACTTGGTCTATTACCAGGGAACTATTCTCCAAAGCCGTCTTGGAATTCTTCTCGTCCTCCTTGCTCCTCAAGCAATGCAATCATACGATTATAGCCCTTATTCAAAAATCCCAATCATCTACCTCGGTCAAAGATTTTCGCCCCATCTCTTGCTGTTCTGTTTTTTATAAAGTGATCTCCAAGATCCTTGCTAGTAGAATCTCCAAACCCCTTCATCGATTGATTGACCCATGCCAAGCATCCTTCATCAAAGGCAGATCTATCACGGAAAACATCCTTTTGATGCAAGAGCTCATGAGAAAATATAATAAAAAAAAGGCCTCCACGAGATGTATCATCAAAGCCGATCTCTCCAAAGCCTTCGACTCGGTTAATTGGTCTTTCCTTAGGAATGTTCTAGCAGATTTAGGCTTCCCTCCCATCTTTGTTAACTGGCTCTCTGAATGTTTTTCCATGACCTCCTACTCCATCTCCATTAACGGTGGCCCAAGGGTGGCAATGGTCTTAGACAGGGGGACCATCTATCCCCATATCTTTTCGTCATATGCCTTGAATACCTCTCAAGATCAATAAAATCTAGAACTCACAACTCCCATTTCAATTATCATCCTATGTGTGAGCACCTGGATATCACCCACTTGATTTATGCGGATGATCTTATGCTTCTAGCAAGAGGTGATCCCACTTCAGTCAAAATTCTCCTAGACTGCATATCTGATTTTGGCTCCGTTTCTGGGCTAAAGATGAACCTGGAAAAATCTAACATCTTTACTGCCGGTATCCAGCCCCTAGACCTCACTGAAATTCTTCAATTGTCTTGATTAAATCAAGGTTCCTTCCCCTTCAAATATCTAGGTATCCCCCTCTCGGCTGGGAATCTGCATTCAAGCAATTTCCTCCCATTCATTAGGAAGCTCACAGACAATATCATCGGTTGGAATGCCTCCTCCCTATCTCATGCTGGCCGCCTCGAGCTTCTTAGATCGGTTATTCAAGGAGTGGAATGTTACTGGATGTCTATTTTCAACCTCCCCGCCTCGATCAAGTTAAAAGCTATCAAAATTTGCAGGAACTTCCTTTGGGGTTCGGGCGAAGCGGTGATTGCCTGGTCCACTATCTGCCTGCCTAAGATGGAGGGCGGTCTCGGTCTTCAGGATCTTGACTCTTCGAATAAAGCCTTTCATGCTAAAGCAATTTGGAACATTCAAGCTAACAAGGAATCATTATGGGCCAAATGGATACATCATATTTATTTAAAAGGCTCAGATACCAGGCTATCGTATTTCCCCCTTCATGAAAAGCCTCATCCATACCCGTTCTTCTCTTCTCGAAAAGTTCTCCATTGTTGACAAAGTGAAGGCCTTAATTGATGCTTGGAAGGAAAAATCAAATGGTCATGGTCTATCCTATCTTTACTACTCCATCAGACCTTCGGGCCCTCCAACACCTTGGGCTCCCCTTGTTTGGTCCAAATGTGTTATTCCTAAGCACTCTTTCACTCTCTGGCTAGCAGCTCATTCGAGACTCAAAACAAAAGACCAATTAAGCTTCTTAGGAATATCAAATCTTTGTTGTCTTTGCTCTTCTCAAACCGAATCAAATCATCATCTTTTCTTCTCTTGCCCCCTCTCCACCTCTGTCTGGTCTATCATCAAATCAAAATTCAGCATTCGAAGATCTCTAACCACCTTAAATAGTGCTCTCAAATGGACAAAAAAGAAAACAAAATCGATCATAGAAAAGCAAACTTAATGAAAATCATTCTTGCCACCACGATTTACTATATCTAGAATCCCAGAAAATGTCAAAGCTTTTGAGGGAAAGTCTTGGTCAGTCGAGCACATCTCTAGAAAGATCGAAAAGCATGTCGTCAAGATGCTTTTTGCTTTCCACCCCAAGATGGCTGATCAGATTCATTCCTCCCTGGCATGACTAGCTCACTCCATTTATTTGTTGTTTTTCTTGCAGGGCCTACTTATCCTCCTTCATGCTGCTTAAGGCTTGTTGTCTCCCCTATTTTCTCTGATCTGCCAAGCTTCCCTCGGAGCTGTTTTGCCATTATGCTCGCTGCTCTTCCTCCTGTGCTGCCAAAGCTCTGCTCGAATCTACTGCCACTTTGCTGCTTCTCCTTCCTGGTTGCTGCTGTCGTACCTCCAGCTTGATCCCTAGCTATTCATCTTCTTTTTTTGTTTCCTCCCCAAGGCGCCCTACTTGATGCCAACTGGGTTGAGTTGATCATCTTTGTTCCTACTGCTTTCCTATTTGAGTTTGACTTATGTTATTTGCCGATTTTTCTGGTTGCGAAGGCTTATCTGAGAATTCTCGGGCCTTTTTTGATTTGGTTAGTCAACATGTTGACTCTCGATTTAGGTCTTTGATCTCTCTTGCTTTCATCTCGGGTTTTTTGGGGGTCTTTCTGGTTTGTAGATTCCCCCCAGCCCGAGCTCTTGGCTTCACTCTTTTGTTTCTATTTTTGTTTTGATATATTTACCTTAAACAAAAAAAAAGAGTTCTCAATCAATCCTTGGTCCTCGTGAAGGTTTCATCGAAGTTAAGCTTTCGGTTTTCCTTATTTTCGGGGGGTTTTTGTGTTTCTTCCACCTTTATTTGGTGTTTTCCTTAGTTCAAGCTCATTCTGCATACAAAGTTTGTGCTTTACAAGTCAAAATCTCAAGCTGCAACTTGGTTCTTCCCGTCCGTTTTGCTGGTTTTTCCAGCGAGGGGAGCTTGCTCCCGATAGTGCCTTGGAACTTGTTTTCGGGCAGCTTCTGTTCGGGCAACCTTCTGCAGAATTTGGGCAGCTGCCCACGTTAGGAGTTTCTGTAGAAGCCTATAGGTCATTCTTGGGATTCTGCCTTGCAATTTTTTAGGGAAATCTCTTGCCAATTCTTGCCGGGTATTCCATCAAGAAATGCCAAAGAAACTAAAGGTCGAGTCTCAGTCCGCTGGTGACTACCTCGTTGGGGCATCTGGTCCCAATGCCACGTTAGTGGATCCACTGATGGAAGGTATGCATGCTCGGCTTTCAGCCAATGTTCCATCCCCGGTTAGGCCCCCTTGGGTCGCGGCCCCCACTGGCATTGATGATGAGGGTTACATAGGCATCCCTGCCTCTCCCTCCTGTCTTGCGGAGCAAATGGAACCGCATGGCCATGCTAATGTGTCTGTCTCTTATGCAGACATGGTCAAAAATAGCCAAAATATTGGAAACGGATTTCAGCTATCTCGGTGGGACCTCGAAGAAGAATAAATCCAGATGATCCTGACCGAAGTGGTCGAGGTAAAAATATCTCTTGGGCACACCCTTGTCAGCTACTTCCCGACTAGGAATCCTAGTTAGGAGGGCCTCAAAAAGCTGGTGAAAGCATGGAATGTGCCTACTAAGGTCATTCCAAACATACATGGGTGGATTCTTTTCGTTTTCTAGTCAAAGGGGGACTGTAAAAAGGTCATTGCCCAAGGCCCCTACTCCATTTATGGCAAGTCCCTCCTCTTAAAGGAGATGCTAGAGGCGTTCACATTTGGCAATTAACAGATAAGCATCGTCCCGATTTGGGTCACCCTGGCAAGGCTACCCATTGAATGCTATAGTTCCCTCATCCTCAGCAAAATTGTCTCACAAATTTGCAATCCGATTATGACGGATTTGCTAACCAAAACTCTTGAAATAGTTGCTTTTGTCAGTGGACCTTATTAAAGAGGTCAAGCTTCGTGATTTTAAAGCAACCTTATTATCCAAAAGGTTTTCTATGAATCAGTGCCCCCTTTTTGTGCTGAATGTAAAACAATCGGGCATGCCACTTCCTCCTATAAAGTGAATGTTGCTCGGTCTATAAATGTTCAGCAGGCAGCTACTGTGGCCGAGCCAACGCCCTCAAAAGGTAATGCCATGGCACCCTTGGATAACGGCAATACTGTTCAGCAGGCAGCTAATGTTCAGCAGGTAGCGTTGCGCTCTCTCTGATCCCCCCTATCTTGCGTTAGAGGAAAAGGAATGACAAATGCTCCAAAGTGCCTTCAGTTCCAGCTGCCGCAGTTTTGAAGCCTATGAAAGGCACTATCCCCGAGGATCCATTCAAAGTCCCTGAGAAGAGTGGTAAAGTCATGGCACCATCCTCTAAAGATGCCTTGTTGCCTTCTCACGGCAAGGCTCAGAGCAAAAAAGAAAAATCTGGGCAGCCCAAAGCGATTTTGGTGGGTCCTGTGCCTAGTCGCCCGGGCAAGGAGGTTTTTGCTCGGAGGATAAATCCTCGGACTCAGATGTCTCTTATGATAATGACTCGCAGGACTCTCTATCAGAGCAGGGCTTTTCTTCTCCCTCGCCTGCCAGCCAGCACATTGAAACTCCTTTCAGCCTGGTCACCTCACGAAAGAAAATTAGAAACAGATCGAAGGAAGCTGAGCAACATCTCAATCTTGGAAGCGGGGGTAAGTCCCCCTCTCTTAAATGATTTTTCCTTCATGGAATATAAGGAGCTTTAGTTTGCCCCTTAAGTAGGATGAAGTTTGTTGCCTCATCCTTGGATCCAAAATTGATATTTTCTGTCTACTTGAAACAAAGTCGGCTCCAGAGGTCATCCTGGATTTTGTGGTCAAAAGATTGCCGGGTTGGAAATTTTCCACAAACTTTGACCTTCATCCCAGCAGCAAGATTGCTCTTTTGTGGGACTCTAGGAAATCCTTTGTGGATTTTATTGAAGCTGATCAGCAAGCTTTACACGTTTCAGTTCATTGCAAGATCTCAAAAGAGTCTAGGAATATCTCCTTTTTCTATGGTTTGCATTCCATAGGCGAGAGGAGGCTGTTGTGGCAGAATTTGTTAAGTCACTCTGATTTCAACTGCCGTCCATGGTTAGTCATGGGAGATTTTAATGCGGTGCTTTCCCTGGATGAGCGCCGCAATAATTCTAGAGTTTCTAGCCAGGAGATAGATGACTTTAGAGATTGTTGCGGTTCGCTGGGCATCCTTGACCTGCCATCAAGCGGCATTTTTTTTACTTGGTCAAATGGCAATGTCTGCTCCAAATTAGATCGCGCAATGGTCAACTCTAAATGGAGGTGTGACTGCCTACCAACAAAGGCTTCATTCCTGCCTCCTGGTGTCTCCGATCACTCCCCATGTATAGTTGAGATTCATTCCTCGTTCTCTCCAGGGAGATCTCCGTGGAAATTTTTCAACATGTGGACAGAGCATCAAGATTTTTGTGATACTACGAATGTCTGCTGGCAGATTCCAGTCCAGGGCTCGAGACAATTTATCCTCCGAGAGAAGCTCAAGTCTCTTAAGGAGGGGCTCATAGATCTAAATCAGAAGCATTTTTCTCATATATCGGCTAGGGTTGTAAGGGCCAAGGAGAGCTTATTATCAGCTCAAGCTGAGTTCTTATCGGGCAGATCTGATGTGTCCCCCGCCGCCCTTATTAGCCTTCGAAGCTCATTTTATCAGCTTAGCGTTGCTGAAAAAATGTTTTATTAACAAAAAGCAAAGTTTAAGAATCTGGTTTTCAGCGATAAGCCAATGAAATTCTTTCATGCTAGAGTCAAGCAAAATGCAAGGAAGAATTTCATCGCATCAATCTTGAAGCCGGATGGTTCCCACACTACTTCCTTGCAGGAGGTTAGTTCGGTTTTGATAAACCATTTCAAAGATATTCTTGGGACAGCAGCTCATGTCTCCTAGGTTGACTTAGCTGCTTTCGAATGTGGCCGGAAGATCAAGTCGGAAGCCTGCTTGGGTCTTATTAGAGAAGTCTCATCGGATGAGATTCTTCACGCGTTGAATAGCATTCACACTGAAAAAGCCCCCGGGCCGGATGACTTTACTTCAAAGTTCTTGAAAGATTCTTGGGCAATTACCCGTCATGATTTTATCTTGGCAATCCAAGAATTTTTTAGCTCGGGCCGTCTTCTAAAGTAGTGGAATCATTCCATCATTGCTTTAATACCTAAATTGAGTCAGACTAACGCGGCTAGCGACTATCGGCCGATCTCTTGCTATAACGTTTTCTACAAGGTGATCTCAAAGATTCTTGCCAACCGGCTTTCTGATTCCCTTGAATCTATAATAGATCTAGCGCAATCTGCTCATGTTCGGGGCAGGAACATGATGAAAAACATCCATCTTACGCAGGAACTCATAAGGAAATAGAATATTCGCAAGGCATCCCCTAGATGTTTCATTAAAGTGGATCTAACAAAGGCTTTTAATTCGGTATCATGGTCTTTTCTTCAAGACATGCTACAAGCTCTCAGCTACCCTCCCAAGTTTGTCAACTGGATTATGGAATGCGTTACATCTGCCTCTTACTCCATCTCATTAAATGGGAAGTTACATGGCTTTTTCAAAGGCGCAAAAGGCATAAGACAAGGTGATCCGTTATCTCCTTACATTTTTGCTATCTGCCTTGAATATTTCTCGAGGTTGACTACGTTGATGCTTCCAAAGTCGGGGTTCAATTATCATCCCTTATGTGATCGGCTAAACCTTTCGCATATTGCATTTGCAGATGATCTTATTATTTTGGCCAGAGGTAACATCACTTCGATTAAAGTGATTCTTTCTTGTCTTGATGAATTTAGCAAGTCTTTGGGACTTCATATGAATCGCCACAAGACCAACTTTTACTCAACGGGCATCAAAGATTCAGATCTTGCTGAAATCATGAGTTCAATTCGTATCACCTTGGGTAAGTTCCCCTTTCGTTATTTGGGGATCCCCCTTTCTGCAAACAGATTGCGAACGGTAGACTACGCTCCTTAGATTCTCAAGCTGAGATCAAATTTGGAGGCATGGAATCCTAGTTCCCTCTCTTTTGCAGGTCGAGCCGAACTGATTAGATCAATTCTTTAAGGCGTCGAATATTTTTGGATTTTAATCCTCAATTTGCCGACGACCATTAGAATCAAAGTTAATCAAATTTCCAAGAATTTCTTGTGGGGTAGTTCCCCCGCAAAGATCTCATGGGAAAAATGTTGTCTTCCAAAAAGTAAAGGCGGTCTAGGATTTAGAGACCTAGAAGCTTGGAATAATGCGATCCTTGTCAAAATCCTTGGGAACATTCAGGCCAAAAAGGACACCCTTTGGGTTCGCTGGATTGATCAAACATATATGAAACAATCAGACTTGTGGAATTGGAAAGCCGGTTACAGGGCCTCCCCTCTCATCAAGAAGCTCTTGCTCATCAGGGATGGCCTTGTATTAAAGCTAGGATCTCCTGATCTTACTTCAACAACTCTAGCGAGATGGAAAGAGGCAAATAGCAGCGACAATTTATCGGAGGTTTATAATTTCTTTAGGAAAAAGGGCATCCCCAAGCCGTCTTTCCGGATAATCTGGAATAATAATCTTGTGCCAAGCACTCTTTTGTGTTATGGCTTGCTGCTCATGACAAGATACTTCCTTCCTGGATCCCGGATTCCTGGCCTTGTTTATTTTGTGTAGACCATGAAAAACAACTTCCCATCTATTTTTTGTGTGCCAGTTCACAAATGAGGTATGGAACATCTACAAGGAGAAATTCTGCATTGCAAAACGTCTATCTTCGATTGCCAGTGCCATAAAATGGTGCATCAGGTTTAATAAACGCAAAAGCAATCGAAGAGATGCAAAGATCTTGCAAATGCTTTTGGCTACCTCGATTTGTTACATATGGGCAGCCAGGAACTCTCAGAAGTATGAGGATACTTTCTCCTCCCCAGCACAGATTGCAAATCATATCGAGAGGCTGGTATTCAAGCAAATTTATTCGATGTTTCTAGATTCCCTTGGCTGGCTGGAGCCCTAGTGTTTGGGCGTGTAATGTCATGTCTTGCCTAATCCGTCTCGGTCAGATCTATTTTTGGCCTTGTGCTTGGCTCATGGTCAATCCTAGATCTGCCCTAGGGCCTGAACACTTGTAATACTTTTGTTCCTTGGTTTGTGTGGGTGGGTTTGCGAATGCTTCCCCTAATCCGCTGCCTTGCTGTACTATTTTGTGCATTATTTACACTTTACTTAACAAAAAAAGAAAGAGCTCTCAGTCTGTCATTCCTTACTATGTCTGAACCTGGTAAGTTTCCTTGTGTTGAGTCAAATTAAGTCGCAAGCTCCACTCCTGGTGGTGCCCTTCCATCAATTCCTTTCAGTTTCAGCCTTGCGACCATACTCCCCCGGAACCCAAAGACTTTGATTTCTTATAAGGTGTCGGCGATGTCCTATAAGCAACATTCGCCGATCCCTAGTTAAAATTGTTTATGGTTGAGACTAGGACTGATGTGCAACCGGAAGGTTAGCACGACGCGGATTAAATGATGTTCCACTTAGCGTGGAAAACTGTATGCTCGATGGTCAAGGCCGCGCTATCAAGAAGATAGGCAGAGTATTGACGAGTTAAGCATGCACTTGAGTGACCAGACACTTGTGGTCTCGGCAAACTAGTGTGGCACAAATTAGATACTCGGGAAGGATGGAAATAGAATAAGGAAAATACCGCTCGGGAAGGAGATGGACATGGCTCGGAAGGTTGGCGGATGTGGACGGCGAGGCAACTTAGACACTCGGGCGGTTGAGTGGCTAAGCTTGGTAGACTTCAAGGGAACGCTCAAATATGATGCACCGGTCTCTCAAAGAAGGTTGACACACCTTGGCCGGATGTGACTTACCGGAGAAGAGGGGTCGGAGGATGGCTATCAAGTAAGGCACAAGGCTCTCTTATTTGATAAACTTCATTGAAAAATACTAAGGGGGAGGAGTACATTATATAGAGTGAGGAAGGATCCCTATAAGGTAAGCCAAGGGCCCATGGGGGGGTTCCCTACAAGGAAGGCAGCTTGCCCTTTAGGGTTCCTTCTTTTATTCCAAGACTTAGAAAACTCAAAAAATATAGAAAAGACCGATGGGCCTACAAAACGGGCTTGGCAACCTCAGACACATCCTCGGTCGCGATCGTGGGACTGCTGGCCGCTGCAATGTGCGCGCGCGGCCGCTGACGTGATGCTAAGTTATCCGCGCTCGGCCGACGTTGCTGGCGTGTTGCTAAGTTGTGCGCGCACCATTGTTGTAGAGGTAAGTGTGCACGCGGAGCATCCTATGCGCGTAAGGCTGAACGCAGGTGGCGGTGTTGTCTTAATAGTAGGCGTGCGTGCTGGCCGCGCATTCTCGATGGTGGGCGTGCATGATGGGCGCGCTGTCTCGATGGTCAACGTGCGCGCGCCGTGATCCTCAAGCTCCCACTCGAACAAGTACTTCGGCTGCCCTCTATCTTTCTCCGAGGGCTTCTCAAGGTCAATGTTACCTGCAAAAATAGCAACTAAGTTAGATAAAACTTGCAGGTCGGGACCGTGCGTCGGGGGTTACGAGATGGTGGTCGGTCGTTGTGCGATGGTGCTCGGCCATTGCATATCATCCTCCCGGGGTACTTGAGGATTTGCATCCAAATCCGCCACGGTCTCTTCTTCTTCGAGCTCTGTTTCTCCCTCCTCGTTGCCAATGTAGGGAGATAAATCTTGGTCATTGATGGTAGCCGAGATTCCGTAGTCACTGGGGATTTCTAATGTTTAGGCATTGGGGTTGACTTTGGCAATGATCTTGAATGGTCCCTCAGCCCGCGGTAACAACATTGCGTGTTTTTGCTTCGTGTAACGCAAGTTGAGCCATACTAGATCTCCGATTTTAAAATTCACGGCTTTCCTTCTTTGGTTTGCTGCTTAGGCATATGCCTCATTTTTTTTTTCGATCATTGCCTTTGTCTTTTCGTGCAATTTTTTAACGGCTTCGGCCTTGTTCTTTCCGTCAGGGTGGATGGTGTCCCAGCTAGGCAAAGGCATGAGATCCATCGGGGTAAGCGAATTGTAGCCGTAGTTGACTTCGAATGGTGTTGCTCCAGTCATGTTGTGTCTACTTCAGTTGTACGCAAACTCAAAGAGAGGGAGTTGTAGGTCCCAGTCTGTGAGCTTCCCACTCACAACGCTCCTGAGTAGAGCTCCAAACGAACGGTTGACCACTTCTGTTTGGCCATCGGTCTGGGGTGGAATGTCGTGCTAAACATGAGTTTGGTGCCGAGCCGGGCCCAAAATGTCCTCCAAAATGAGCTAAAGAACTTGGGGTCGCGGTCGGTCACTATGGATCGTGGCATTCCATGTATTTGAATGACTTTTTAGAAAAAAAACAAGTCTGCGAGTTGTGCAGCCTCGGTTGTCTTCGCGCATTGGATAAAGTGTGCCATCTTGGAAAATCTGTCCACAATCACTAAGACTGAGTCTTTTGCTCGTTTCGTGCGGGGGAGACCGCAGCATGAAGTCCATGCTAAGCTCTTCCCATGGGCGACTCGGTACGGGGAGCGGTAGATAGAGACCTTGAGCGCGTGCGCAGTTTTTGGCTTTTTTACACACCACGCACCACTCTATAAAATGGTGGACGTCTCGGAAAAGGTGGGGCTAGTGGAAGTGTTCCTTTAATAATTACCAGGTCTTCTTTTCCCCAAAGTGTCCTGCTAGGCCGCCTCCGTGGGCCTCAGCTACGAGGGACTCTCGGATGCCTCCCCTCGGGATGCATAATTGGCCGTTTCGGAAAAGATATCCGTCGGTGAGGAGATATCTGCACTCCTCGCCTTTAGTTGCCGCCTTGAAGTGTTGGCCAAAATCTGGGTCGTCGTGGTAGCACTGTTTCATCCAGTCCATCCTGAAGAAGCGTACTTTGAGTTTAGTCATGAGCATGCATCTTCGGGATAGGGCATCGGCCACGATGTTTGTTTCACCCTTTTTGTACTTGATTACGTACGGGTACCATTCCAAAAATTCGACCCATTTTGCGTGTCTCCGATTAAGCTTGCTCTGACCCTTGATAAATTTGAGCGCTTGGTTGTCCGTGTGGATAACGAACTCCTTGGGCAAGAGATAGTGTTGCCACACCTCTATTGCGCGGATGAGGGCATATAGTTCCCGATCATATGTGGAATAGTTGAGTGCTGCGCCTTTGAGCTTCTCGCTGAAATATGCGATGGCTCGTCCCTCTTGTGTTAAGACTGCGCCAATGCCCATGCCCGAGGCATCGCACTCGACTTCAAATGCCTTACTGAAATTGGGGAGCACTAGTATGGGTGCCTCGCATAGTCGCTCCTTGATGCGGTCAAAACTTTTTTGGCAGCCACGGGTCCACTCGAATTCCCTTCCTTTCTTGGTGCATTTTGTGAATGGCGCCATAATCGTGCTGAAGCCTTGAATAAACTGTCGGTAGAAATTGGCGAGTCTGTGGAAACTGCAAATATGGGACACGCTCTTTGATGTAGGCCATTCTTGGATGGCCTTGATCTTGGCTTGGTCTACCCCGACACCTTCTTCGGATAGGGTGAATCCGAGGAAGTGGATTCTCCGTTGGCCGAAGGCACATTTCTTTTTGTGGCCGTATAACTTGACTCATCGGAGGGTGAGAAAAAGTTGCTCTAAATGTCCCAAGTGTTGTTCCATGCCCGTTCTGTAGAATAATATGTCATCGAAATAAACTTTGAGAAATCGTCCTAAGTAATCACGGAGCACGTGGTTCATGAGGCGCATGAACGTGCTTGGGGCATTGGTGAGGCCGAATGGCATGACCGTCCACTCAAATAGGCCGTAACGAGTTTTGAATACGGTCTTCCATTCATCGCCCTCACGCATCCTGATCTGGTGGTATCCGCTCTTCAAGTCCACCTTGGAGAAGTGTGTTGCCCCGCTCAATTTTTCGAGAAGGTCATCAAGTTGGGGCATCGGGAAGCGATACTTCACCATTATGTCGTTGGTGGCTCGGCTGTCTATGCACATCCGATGGCTGCTGTCCTTCTTAGGTACGAGAAGAGCTAGAACAGCACACGAGCTAAGGGACTCGCGGATGTAGCCCTTGTCGAGGAGCTCCTGAACCTGTCTCTGGAGTTCCTTGGCTTCTTCCGGATTAAGCCGGTATGCAGGTCGGTTGGGTAGAGATGCTCCCGGCTGCAAGTCGATGTGGTTGTCGATGCCGCGCACCGGTGGTAAGCCTGGGGGAAGATCCTCCGGAAATAAGTCCCGATAATTCTCGAGGAGCGCTCGGATGTCCTCGAGTATGTCGTGTCCTTCAACTTCAGGTTTGCAATAAATGAGCACTACAATGAGGTCATAGTGCCGAAGGGATCTGATCAATTCCTTCTTGTTCATGAATAATGTGGCTTTGGTCGTGGCCTCCCTTCGTATGGCTTTGTCCTTGCTTATATGCTCAGGCGCCAAGGGGGCCAAGGTGTAGTTGCATCCATCCATGCAGAAAGTGTAGGCATTGATGAAGCCATCATGTATGGCTCGGCGGTCGTATTGCCACGGTTGTTCGAGCAAGAGGTGTGTGGCAGTCATAGGCACCACGTCGCACAGGATAGTATCCTTGTATTGCCCGATGGAGAACTCTATGCGCGTCTGTTTATTCACGCTAAGTGATGTTCCACTTAGCGTGGGAAAATGTATGCTCGATGGTCAAGGCCGTGCTATCAAGAAGATAGGCGGAGTATTGAGGAGCTAAGCACGCACTTGAGTGACCGGACGTGGCTCAGAAGGTTGGTGGAGGTGGACAGCGAGGCAACTTAGACACTCGGGCGGCTGAGTGGCTAAGCTCGGTAGACTTCGAGGGAACGCTCGAATATGACGCACCGGTCGCTCGACGAAGGTTGACACACCTTGGCCGGACGTGACTGACCGAAGAAGAGGGGTCGGAGGATGGCTATCAAGTAAGGCACAAGGCTCTCTTATTTGATAAACTTCACTGAAAAATACTAAGGGGGAGGGGTACATTATATAGAGTGAGGAAGGATCCCTATAAGGTAATATAAGGGGGAGGGGTACATTATATGGTGCTTGGCCATTGCACATCAAGGACGGTATCTTTTCGTCTTCGAGCCCCCAACTTTCATTCTTGATTAGTGAAAACATCCTTGGCAAATGCTTCTGCAGTTGTTCGTCTTTCATAAACCAAAGAATTTCACCTCTGACTATAAAATACGAATGCCCACGACAGCCCCTGTCAATTCCTTTAAGTGCTGAGGAACTTTGAATCTCGTTTGGATAGATTGATTGTGGTATTCCGTGTAGCCGGACCACTTCCTTGAAAAATAAGTCGGCAATGACCGAGGCTTCGGCTGTCTTGGAGCATGCCACGAAGTGAGCCATCTTTGAAAACCGGTCGACCGCTACCATAATTGCATCTTTGTGTCGGTTAGTCTGCGGTAGTCCTAGCACAAAATCCATGCTAAGTGCTTGCCATGGATGGTCCGCCACCGGTAGCAGTAAGTATAATCATTGGGCCAAAGTTTAGTTTTTTGCCTTTTTGCACACCGTGCACCTTTTCACATAGTGCTGCACGTCTCAGAATAGATGGGGCTAATAAAAATGCTCCTTGAGAATTTCCCACCTTTTCTTCTCGCCAAAGTGTCCTGCAAGACCTCCGCCGTGTGCCTCGGTAATGAGGGACTCATGGATGCTTCCTCTCGGGATGCATATCCGCCCTCCACACATAAGGTAGCCGTCAGCCACATAGTAACCCGATAACTCTCCCTTGGTAGCGGCTTCAAAACGTTGCCCAAAATCGAGGTCCTCCTTATAAGCTTGTTTCATCCAATCAAGCCCAAAAAATTTCACCCGAAGTTCGGTGAATAAAATGCTCCGCTGTGATAACGCATCGGCCACCACATTTGTGTCACCCTTTTTGTACTTGATTATATACGGATATTTCTCCAAAAAATTGATCCATTTCGCATGTCTTCGGTTGTGCTTGCCTTGACTCTTAATAAATTTAAGGGATTTGTAGTCGTGTCCCTCGTTTATTCAGCTGTAGCCAAAGATTTGTTGCATGTTCGATAACTGGTCTTTGTGCTCGTTGGTCGTGTGCGATCAAAGGAGCAATTGGTTTTCTCGTGTGGCCAAAGGTGGGCGTGGGTGCAGTCATGGCGGCTATGTTGCTTGCAACACACTTGATCTCTAGTTGTTCATTGTGGTTGCAGGCCGTCGACATTCAGAAAAGCTGGTCTTCTGACAAGCGACCCAATCGACCATTGTTACCTTTGCTTTTGACAGTCGCACTGAGCTCACTTGGCTAGATGGTAGAGATACGCTTTGTCGGTTGCTGGATGTCCGGCAGGCGCGTGGTTGTAGCTCGACCTTGTCTTGGCTTCGTTTGAGAAAAAAGCGCGTGAGTGGTATTTTGGGTGTGTAGCTTACTAGGATCATTGCTTTGTGCAATGAACTGTTGCTCCACGTTCTTTATCAAGGTGTTTGCTCGAGTGGGCTTCATGTTTGACGTGGCAAATGCGTTGGTTTCTGTACGACTGACCAAAACTCGGCATGTCCTATGTCTCGTGGAGCCTTTCAGTCGTTGTCTTATTTGGATACGCGGCGAATGTCAAAGCTGGCTGCTGCACCCCACTAGGAAAATTTGATGCTTCAGTTCTTGCTGTTGCTTTTGATTGTCTTTGGCGGCGTGCATGTTTTTGTTGGTCGTTGCCTCAGATGTAGAAAATGAACGCATTAATTATCGACCTCTTCGATTAGAGAGTGTCAAGAGCTTGACCAAAGTAGGCACTAAGAACGACTGTAATTGCTTTCCTTGCACGTTGACGTCGCCCTGCCGGCACCTTTTTGAGAAATCAAAGTCTTTGGGTTCCGGGGGGAGTATGGTCGCAAGGCTGAAACTTAAAGGAATTGACGGAAGGGCACCACTAGGAGTGGAGCCTACGGATTAATTTGACTCAATACGGGAAAACTTACCAGGTCTAGACATCGTAAGGATTAACAGACTGAGAGCTCTTTCTTTTTTTTTTTATAAGTATGTTTAAATAAAGAAAAAAGCTTTACAAAGGATGGGCACGATTACGGCTGGGGGGCGGACCTATTCTTTGACGGGCCAGCCCAACGGCCACAACTGAGCGCATGCCGGACCTATCGGTACCGGGGGTACAAGATACTTTGGCCGATTAAGCCACAAAAGATTCCAAATTCTCCACAAGTGCTGGGAAAATTTGGAAAGGGATCTTAAAAACTTTCCTCTCGATGGATGTTGCAAGCTGTGTCGGTTGCTGGAAAGTATTGCCGAAACACCTTGAATTGCACGCCAACCAAAGATGGTAAGTTGTGCAGGCCAGGGTGGTTTTGTAGATGTTGCCGGAGAAAAGGGCCCTTTGGCCGGATGTTGCCGGCGATGGTAGTTAGCCGCCGGTGAATAGCAAATCTTTGTTTGATGATGGACCATACTTCGGATGAGAAGATGCATTCGAAGAAAATGTGCTTGGATGATTTCGGGTGCTGCTCGCATAAAGCACACATGTCGTTCGTATCTAGAAAAGACAACTTGTATTTTGTGGGGAGTCTGTCGTGAAATGCAAGCCATAATGGGATGATGAGCTTGGGGACATGGTTATGTTTCCAAATGGCTCTGAAGCCAAGCTTGGAGGGGGCAGTTGGCCTGAAGTAGTCGTAAATTTCAGACGACTTCATGTTTATGGCCCACAAGGCCAGCTTCTGCTCGGCTTTTTGTTCGGATCTGGCCTTTTCGAGGATGGATGATCTGATGCTGAGGATCTTTTTGATGAGCAGGGATCCACGGTATCCCGCTGAAGCCTTTTTTTACATAGAAATGGTGGATCCATCGAATCCACAGGCTGTCCTTTTTCTGGTGGATGCCCCATAGGATTTTTGCCAAAAGGGCCGAATTCCACGAGTCAAGGTCTTTGAGACCAAGGCTGCCCTCATCTTTGGGTAGGCAGCATGTCGGCCAAGCCACATTGGCATATGATTTCCCCCAAAGGAAAGACCTGCATAGCCAAATTAGCTTGGCACGGACCGCGGCTGGTAACGCGAAAATGGAAAGCCAAAAGCACTCGACCCCCTAAAAAATTGATTTGATGAGCTCGATTCTTTCGGCTAGTGAAAGGCTTTTGACATTCCAAATATCGAGATATAGCCTAATTTTTTCAAGGAGTGGGCCGTATTCAGGGACTCCCAGCCGCTTAGGGTCGAGTGGTATGCCAAGGAATCTGGTCGGGAATGTCCCTTCCGTTATATTTGCTGCCAATTTAATATTTTTGAGATCTTGGGTGGGGATCCCGGCAGCAAAAAAAGAGGACTTGCTAGAGTTCATGCGAAGGATTGAAGAGGCACTGAACTCAGATAAGCACTCAAGTATTTTTTTGATAGAAACGAGGTCTCCTCAGGCTAGGAGGATCAAGTCATCTGCATATGCGAGGTACGTGAGTGCGAGTGGTTGGCACATCGGGTGATGATTGTACCCTGATGATGGGAGCCGAGTGTGGATAAGCCTTGAAAGGTATTCCAACGCCACGACGAAGATGTATGGCGAGCACAGATCACCTTGTCTGATGCCTTTGGTGCCTTTAAAGAACCCATGCAGACGGCCATTGATGGCGATCGAGTAGGATGTTGTGGAAATCCATTCCATCATCCAATTGATAAAAGTGGCCGGGAAGCCTAGTGTAGCTAGCATCCTTTTGACAAAGTCCCAGCTGACCGAGTCAAAGGCTTTGCGGAGGTCTACATTAATGAAGCATCTCGGAGAGGTTTTTTTGGTGTTATATTTCCTTATAAGCTCCTACATCAGGTGGATGTTGTCACTCATCGATCGACCCTTGATGAAGGCCGATTGGGCTTGGTCGATGATGGAAGGAAGGGCGACCAAGATTCTTGTTGCAAGGATTTTGGATATAATTTTGTAAATGGTATTGCAGCATGAAATGGGCCGGTAGTCTGTAGTCTTTAAAGCATGTGATGATTTCGGGATGAGAGCAATGGAAGCATGGTTCCACTGCTTGAGTAGGCATCCCGAATTGAAAAACTCCATGACGGCCTTTGAAAGGTCCGTGTCAACGATACTCCAGGCAGATTTGAAGAATTTGGAGGAGTAGCCGTGTGGACCAGGACCTTTGTCATTTGCAATACTTTGCAAAGCATCTACGATCTCTTTTGAGGAGACGTCTTTTATGAGCTCCTTGCATGCTTCATTCGTGAGGCGCGGGCCTTCCGAAACTGCCCTAGCATCGATGGAGGCGATAGGCTGTGGGCCACCTAGGAGCCTTTGAAAATATTTGACGAATTCCGTCAGAATCTCTTCCGGGGAAGAGGTGACTAGTCAATCGTCCTTTGTGACGGAGGCGATACAAATTTTCTTGGTGTTTCTTTTAATGAGACCGTGGAAAAACCTTGTCGGCTTATCCGCATTGATGAGATATTTGCTTTTGGAACGCTGTTGAAGGAATGACATTTCCGCGTTGATGAGGAATTTGGCATTCCTTCTAAGGAAAGCAATGGCACCACTGTCTGGGCAAGGGCCAACTTTGGAGAGGAACGCAGATTGTGCGGCTTTCCATTTGTGGCGAGCTTCCTTGGCTCGGGATGAGATGTGGGAGTATTGTTTATTGAACTTCTGGAGGTCGCTCTTGAGGGACCGGAGTTTGGTGGACAAGATGAATTGCCAAGTGTCAGTCGGCTGGGAATTCCAACCAAAGGAGACAACGTTAGTGAACTCCTTGGGAGGTCCACATGTTGAAAAATCTCCAGGTCGGATTGGCGGGTATCGGGCGGTTGTTGAATTACAAGATGCAGGGAGTGTGGTTCGATGGGCCCGGTGGCAGGAAGTTGGCGGTGGTGTAGGGGACTGCTGTATCCAACTGTTATTGACCAAAGCTCAGTCAAGCTTCGATGAAACACTACCATTAGACCACATGAAGTAGCACCCTGATGAAGGTATGTCCATGAGCCCGAGGGACGCACGGCAGCTTCTGAAATCCCAGACTTCCCTAGAAGAGATCGGGACGGAACTCCTTCTTTCATCTTGGCTTAAGATGGAGTGAAAATCACCCATAACAAGCCATGGGGATACTAAGTGTCATCCAAAAGAATCAAGCTCGGCCCATAGTGGGATTCTGTCCAAGATGGAATGTAAGCCATAAACAAAAGAAATACATATGTCTAGTTTGCTAATGTTACAAAACAGACTAGTATGTATGGCTTGAGGGTGGGAGGCGAGATGGTTTAGCAAGATTTTGTCATCATTCCATAGGACAGCAATCCTGCTACAAGGGTGCAAATCAAAGTTAGTGACAAAAGACCACCTCGGGAATTTTTTAGCCACAAAAGCAGCCAAAATTTTGGAGGATTTGGATTCAATAATCCTAAAAACGTCTATGTGTTGGCTAGAGATAAGCATTTGGTACAGAAGAGGTGGTCTGCTTCATAGATGATTTTTTTTTATTGAAATCATTGCCAATTGGGCCTTTGAAGTTGACCTCATGGATAAGGTCTTTGGATAGATCGACTTCCACAAGGGCCCGTGCATATCCCATTCTCCCAAAGGTTTTGGTTAGGAGATATGTGGATATGGGTCTGCCAACGACGGAGCAGATTTTGCTGAGAGTTATAGGGCTCCAGCATTCTAGAGGAAGTTCCGGGAGGGGGATCCAAACCGGGACAATCCTGAATTCTGCATTTCGAAAAGCAAAGTATCGTGGTCTCTCCTTTAGAAGAAGAGTTTTACCATAGATGGAATAAGGGCAATCTCTGAGGACGCGTCGGCAATCCTCAGGGGATAGAGGAGAGAGAGGGATGGGAAAGGGGGGGGTGTCCCGGACTTAGTTGATTTTGTGGAAGGGAAGGGATGCTTGGTTCGACCGATAAGGTGTTAGCCTTCAAGGTTTTTTTCTTAGTTTTTATTTTTTGGTCTGGACCCGGTTTGGCGGCCGGTTTTTTATCCATTTGAATGGACAGGTGGCAGTAGATCGGTTATTTGGGCTTTGTGGTGGGAGGGGAGGACAGCGTTTTTGTACAAAATGGATGGCCGAATGACGGGGGATGGGAGGCAGAGGTGGATGTCAATGGGGGTAGGTGAGATAAGGGATGCTCTGTTAAGGGTAAGGAAGAGAGGGTAAGGAAGAGAAGGAGGGGGGAGGGGGGGAAGGGGGGAGGAATA
>QAOC01009724.1:55000-70540 GCA_003255005.1 Begonia fuchsioides
GAGAGGTCGACACTTTATTACTGAAATGTTGAGCTTTCAATTGAATTTTTAAGGAAGTTAATCAATGATTAATTAAGGATGGACTAATAGGAAAGTGTCACGTGGATTAAGAGATGGTTAGCTTGGATGGTGACACCTCATGCTTGAAGCTCCACATCACCCATGACCTTCCACCTTCCCATGTTGACCTATTTGATAAGGGAGTGGGGGTTTTCGGCTTGCAGACTTAACCATGACTCAGCTCTCCCTCTCCCAAAATTCTCTCTTGTCTAGTCCAAGAAAATTAGGGTTTTGTGATAAAAGTGTGAAGTTTTCATGTTTTGTGCAAGAAAATTTAGTGTTTAAGGGTTAGAAGTGCAGGGAGAAGAGGAAACCACAAACTTAAGCTTGAGGTATGAAGTTTATTATTCAGCAGCATCTACTTTTATTCTAGGTTAGAATATATGAGATGGAAATGGCGTTATAAGGTTAAAAAGGAATGAAATTATAAAGTTAGTTTATGGGTATACAATTTTTTTAGGTAATGTTACCTGGTTTTTGGAATGTGAAATTTACTAAGTCTTCGAGTTACAATTTGGTCATGATTTCTTCTAATGAAGTGTAACCAACATTTAAAGGTTTAGATTAGTACCTTATTCATTCTGATCCGATTAGTGTAGTGAATGTTGTGTATATCAGAAGTTGAGGTAAAAATAGGGTATGAACTAATAGGGTCATGTTATACCCGATTTTAAAGATGTAGAATTTATGAGGCTTTTAAGTGAGAATCTGATTACAACTTCTTCTGAAGAAATATAGTAAACATCTTAAGTATGAATTTCGTACCTTAAGTGTTTTGATCAGAATTTTATAGAAAAAGTTATGAATGCCAAAATTTTTTGGTAAAATAGGATATTACGAGTTTTGCTTATATTATTTTATTTTATGATGTTAAGGTATATAAGCAAGCTCATTGGCTCCTTAAGGACTCAGAATATTAAGCCTAAGCTAAGGAGATCAAGTAAGTAAATCCTTGCTTGCCTTTGGCCCCTTAGGGGACTAGATGACAAAGAATGGAGTTAAGTATGAGTAATCTATTTAATTAATAATTATAAGTATATTAATGATAACATTCTGTTGGGGTGTATAATTATGCTAAGAAAGTCTATGAATGTCATTCATGTTATTGAGAGACGCTTTCTTACTGTACGTTTGCATATGATTGAGTTATTTTTAATATGTCATGCATATGTATGCTCATGATCAAGCATCATGTTTTAAGAAAAAAACAAAAATATTTTCCATGCATGTTTTCAAAATGTCACCCAACCGGATGTCGAGATGGTATGGGACGTCTCCGGCATTCGATACATTAATGTATGTAAAGCTGAAACAATGGGATGAAGCCACATGGTGGTAAGCTTGGTCGAGAGGGCTAGGTAATGCCACGGGGTGGTACCCGAAAATGTGATGGACCTTGGTGGAACCACGAGGTGAAGCTTTTGACCAGGGCACATTGGTGAAAGTTGGATCGAGAGGGCCTGAGCTTTCCGTGTCGAGAGGGCCTGTGCTTTCCAGGTCGAGAGGGCCTGGGGGCTACCTGGTGGGATCTGTGGTCAGGGCGGTCAAGGGGTGGAAAGTCAGGTCCAGTAAACGAGAATGATAAAGAACAAAATGAATTGTATGTTTTTAAGAAAGCACGAGCATGTTAGGCATGTAAGTTCATGAGATTTCTTACTAAGCTTTAGGCTCATATGTTATGCTTTGTGATGTAGGTGACGAAGATGAAGGTGAGGGACTTAGCCCTCCCTATTTGATGTGACAATCATGCCGTGGAGGAGTCGGATTCAGCACGGGAAGCTTGAATCGTTAAGTGCCGATTCGTGGGGATGTCAAGAGATTTTTTTATGTATTTTGGAGTGTTTAGTTTCAAACAATGTTTATAAACATATTTACTAAATGTTTTATAAGTATGTTTTATATATATGATGTTATGTTTGACTTAAATAAATGATGGGTTTTTCACAATTTATCCAAATGCTTCCTCTGAGTTTTACAAAAAGAATTTAAAACCAAACGCCTTTCCAAAATAAAAAATTTTATGTCAAAAAAAAGAGGGATGTTGCATAGGACATGCCGAGTTTCGGTCAATCGTACCAAAACCGACGCATTTGCCACGACGAACATGAAACCCACTCAAGCAAACACCTTGAGAAAGAACGTGGAGCAACAGTTCATTGCACAAAGCAATGATCATAGTAAGCTACATGCCCAAAACACCACTAATGCGGTTTTCGCTCCAACAAAGCCAAGACAAGGTCGAGCTACAACAGCGCGCCTGCCGGACATCCAACAACCAACACAGCATATCTCTACCATCTAGCAAAGCGAGCTCACCATGACTGTCAAAAGCAAAGGCAACAATGGTCGTGACCGAGTTAACCATGATCCAAATATTGTGGGATTTATTCGGGCCATTTTGGAATAAAGTCTTTGGTTGACCTTTGGTTGACATGAGTGTGGGCGCGCGCGGTCTTATTTGAATTTGAATCTTCGGTTGACCGATGATGGTTTGTGGGCATGCGGCTCGTTCAAATTTTCTACCGGGGTTGACCTTCCTCCTTGCATTGCGGGATTTGCTCGAGCCAATTTGAAATGGAGGCTCTGGATGGCCTTAGGTTGTTCAGATGAAGGCACGCGCGGACCCTTTTCGAATGAAAGTCGTCGGTTGTTGCTGATAGTCCAAGAGCGTGCACGGTATGTTCAAAATGGTGACCTGGGGTTGACCTTATCTCGAACATCAAGGGATCCGCGCGGGCCATGTTGAATTTAAACTCTTGGATGAACCTAGTCTGACTGAGTGAGGAGATTCATGGCTGAATTTGGACGCGGATCTTTCAGTTTCCGCCGATGGCTGATTCAAAATGGCGACCCAGAGTTGACCGTATCTCGGACATCAAAGGATCCGTGCAGGCCATTTTAAATGTTGTTGCCAGACGCTCCTCTGATGATTCGGGCAGCTTGAACGCGGTCTCTTTTGAATGAAAATCCCTGGTGTTCCGCCGGTGGTTCCATGAACAGCTTATGGGCGCGCGCGGACGCTTTGAAAATGCAGCCGGTTGAACCTCTCTTGTGACATCAAGGGTTATGTTCGTGCCATTTTGAAAAATGTGTCTTTAGGCGCTCCTAGGTGGTCCGAAAGAATGTATGGGCACAAGTAATTCTGATGTAAAGCCTTGGTTGGCCGTTGATGTCTTGGAGCGTGCACCGCGGTCCTATGCCTCGGACATCGATAAATCCTTGTGTGCTAATTCAAACCTTGTCCTTTCATTGACCAAATAATCGGATTACTTAAGGATTTAAGTAAAGTGGCCGATGGGATTTGGTCAAGGTCTTCTAGTTGACCGAGGGTGGATCGTGGCTTGACCATGGTTCGGCCGCGGCGGTCCTTTGTGGGCCTTCGATGGTGGGTTGTGCGTTCTTCTTCTTTGGGCTGCTTTCTCTTCCTTCTCCAAGGTTTATTTTCTGGTTAAATAAAAAAGTGGTCGGGGCTCGGCATTAGGGGGCCGAGGACTCAGTCTTCATGGGAGAATTGCGGGATCCGAGAGGATTGGATCGGGCGTTCTCCCACGTCGGCCACTTATTTCCTTTGGGCTGATTTTGGCCACGTCGACGGCCGTTTTATCTGTTGGTCATCGGTAGGTGATCGGGGTGTTGGTCCTTGGGCGTGTCGGGGCCGGGAGTGGTCAGACACCATGTGATCGAGACTTTGGGTCGTTCCCGATCAAGTTCGGAAGGCATTTCCGAGACTATGTTTCTTGCAAAATGAGCAACTAAGTTAGAAAAATCTTTCGTGCTCATCGGGGCTAGGTTCGTGGTGTGCTCCGGTTGCACATCATGGCCGCACCTCGAGCGCGGGCGCATTGCCATGGCCGCACCCTTCAGCGGGCGCGTCGTGCCATGGCCTGATGTACAACCGGCATGCATCACCGGTCTAGCCCCCATGAGCGCACATGATTTCACTAATTTAGCTGCTCATTTTGCAAGAAGAACACCTCCCGAGGCCGATCGGGAGAAGCCACGGTTTGTGCACGATTGGTGTCCTAACATTCCCGACTGTGACCCACCCGATGCGCCCGGCCGAGACACGCCCGGCACTCCAGACCATGATACACCCGGCGCCCACCCCCACGACCATGACCCGACGACCAGCGAAGAAAGGGTCATCGGCCTTGCCGAAATCCTCTAGGATTTTGGCCCAATGAAATAAGTGACCAACATGGAAGAACGCTCGATCTTGGGCCAAACTTTCGGTCACATTTATTTTTATTAGTTTTATCAGCAAATAAGAATTTTAGAGAAGGAAGAGAAGCCAGCCCAATGAGGAGAAAGGGAAAATATGACTAAGTGTTAAAGGCGCCTCATTGAAGACCTCGGTCATCGAAGAGGAGGCTTCGGTCAACCACGAGTCTTAGGCTGGATTTTATCGACCTATTAGCTTAATTATCTGAGTAATCAGATTATTTGGTCAATGGAAGGTCAAGATTCAAATTAGCCTGAGCCCATTCCCTGGAGTCCAAAGCATACTGAACCCGAGGTCACAATTTGAGCTAGCCCGTGCGAGTCCAAGAACCCAACGGACCATCATTCAAATTACTCGCGCGCACATCAACACTCGATCAGCTAAGGACACCTGGAGGCTCCATTTCAAATTGGCCCGAGCCAATCCCCCGATGTCCGGAGCGTGGCCAACCGTGGCCGGCATTTGAACGAGCCCGTGCGCGTCCATGAGCAACTGCAGATCTTTATTCAAAACTGACCGCGCGCCACCTTCACTCGGTCACCGGAGGAGCGTCTGGAGTCTCCGTTTCAAATTGGCCCTCGCCAATCCCACAATATCCGGAGCAACCATTTGAAAAGGCCAGCGCACACAATCTCTCGGTCAACCAAGGTCTTCCCCCGGTCCACCACGGTCATCATTCAAATTCAACCGTGCATTCAGCCAAAGAGGAGCGCCTGAAGTCGCCGTTTCAAATTAGCCAGCGCCAATTCCACGATATCTGGAGCTCGGTCAACCCAAGGTTGCCGATTTGAACGAGCCCTCGAGCGCCCATGAGCAACGGTGGATCTTCATTCAAATTAGCTGAGTGCGCACTTCTCCAGGTCAACTGAGGAGCGTCTGCAGTCTCCGTTTCAAATTGGCCTGCGCCAATCCCCATCCCCGGTCGACCATTCGAAAGAGCCTACGCGCGCTCACGAGCATAATGGACCAACGTTCAAAATTGGCCAAGCGAGCACCTTCACTCAGTCAACCCAAGAGCTTCGGGATCTTCCTTTTCAAAAATGGCCCGCGCACATCCCTCGAAGCCAGGAGCTTGGTCAAACCTCGGTCGGCCATTTTGAAAAAGCCACGCGCGCCCACTTCGGTCAACTGAAGGTCTTCCCCGATCATTCACGGTCTCCATTCAAATTCAGCCGCGCATATCCATGTTGATTTGAATTCCTATCTGAAGAGGAGCGTTTTTTGCCCAGAGCACGATCAAACCTCGGTCAACATTTTGAAAGAGCCCCGTGCGCCCTCCTTTGATCAACCGAAGGTCTTCCCCCGGTCCACCATGGTCTCTTTTTTAAATTCAGCCACGCATACCTTTATGGATTCAAACCATCAACTGAAGAGGAGCGCCTTGGTCACATTTCGGTCAAAGAAGCTCTTCTCCCGGTTGATCCAAGACGTCCGCCAAATCCAAGGGCTTAGACTTTTTCTTTCTCATTTTTATTTTAAGTGTTGTTTAAGTGTATTGGCCTTTTAGTTGGAAGGCAGAGAGAATTTGGATAAAAATTGTGCAAACGCACCTTCTTCCCGAAAGGATTGAAGCTCTTTCCGACGTACCCTTCTCCGGTGAGTAATATCCGACCAAGAGCGTCACCCCTTGCACGTCCGATCGGTGCGTCATATCCGAGTGCGGGCAAGGCCTACCAACCGAACACTTTGATTGGTCAAGTGTTCGAATTGTCCAGCCATCTTAAACCAAAAGTTCTTCAGTGTCCATCCCCTCCCATGAGCTTTTACTTCCTTCCCCTTTGTCCGACTACGCCCTTCATTCGGCCACACGAGCCAATCCATTATTCCCTCGAGCCATTTGTTTCATTCACAAGTCATTTCCCTACATTTCCCTTCCATTTCAATCTCCCCTCATAAATCTACAATTCACCCGACCAATTTTTCCCGTGCGCCGCACTCACCCCCAATCCAAGCCCTGCGTGCGCTCACTAGTCTTACCACAACTTGCCAACCCTCACGCTGCACATGGTCATGCATCATAGTTTTACAAAATGTCTACGAACTATTTTTGTGCATGGTTTTACAATGTAGTTGGAGGTAAACGAGATATGATTAGTGGTATGGGACGCCAATTATGTTTCGTCTCTGATGAATTAAGAACATGAAAAGTCGAACATATAAATGGCAGGTAGAACCATGAGGTGGAAAGCTCGGTCTCGAGGACTGGGTAGAGCTACGAGGTGGAAAACGACAGGTAGAACCACGAGGTGGAAAGCTTGGTCTCGAGGACTTGGTAGAACCATGAGGTGGAAAATGACAGGTAGAACCACGAGGTGGAAAGCTCGGTCTCGAGGACTGTGTAAAACCACGAGGTGGAAAACTGGATCGATAAGTAAGAATAACACAATAAGAAACGTGAATGAAATTATGCATTGTTTTAACGGCATAGCATAATCATGCATTGCATTTTTAATTATGCTTCTTACTGAGCTTTAGGCTCATAGTTTAGGCTTTGCAATGTAGGGAATGTAATGGAGGAAATTGTTCAAGTGACTGACCAAGGAGTTAGAGCAGAGGAGTGTCCAAATGATACGGTTTATTGAGAGATGACCGACGGGGAGTGATGTAACACACACACAGTTAGAATATAAAGTGTTTTGAAGGTTTTGAATGTTTTGAAAATGTAATTAAATGTATACCCTTATTTTTGTGTGATGGATTTTAAAGTATTTTAGAATGAATGTATTTTAAACTATAGTCTTCCGCTGTAAGTTTACGTTATTGAATGCTTATGTATATTTTTGATGAAAAGGTGGAAATTCAAATGTTTGTTTACAAAGAGAGTATGTATGTTTTAATTCGACGGTTTTCCTTGTAAACTATTTTACAATTAAAGAAAACGAGTGTTCCACTAAAGTAAGTACAGTAAGTAAGTAAGAACACAGTAACAGACCGGTTCTCGGGTCGCCAAGAAAGTAAAGTAAGACAACAAGTAAAGTAAAGTAAGCAAGTAAGCGGCAGCACGAGAATCGGGTCGTTACATCTTCCCTCGGTCCACCATGGTCTCTTTTTAAATTCAGCCACGCATATCTTTATTGATTCAAACCATCAGCTGAAGAGGAGCGCTTTGGTCTCATCTCGGTCAAAGAAGATCTTCTCCCGGTTGATCCAAGACGTCCACCAAATCCAAGGGCTTAGATTTAATTCTTTCTCGTTTTTCTTTATTTAAGTGTATCGGCCTTCTATTTGAAAGGCAGAGAGAATTTTAATAAAAATTGTGCTACGCACCTTCTTCCTAACAAGTTGAAGCTCTTTCGGACGTACCCTTCTCGGTGAGTAATATCCGGCCAAGAGCGTCACCCCTTGCATGTCCGATCGGTGCGTCATATCCGAGTGCGGGCAAGGTCTACCAATCGAACACTTTGATTGCTCAAGTGTTCGAATTGTCCAGCCATCTTAAACCCAAAAACTCTTCAGAGTCCATTTCACCCACTAGCTATCATTTCCTTCCATTGTCCGATTACACCTTTCTTTCGATCACCCGAGCCATCCTTCCTTTTACTCGAGCCATTTCCATAATTTCCACACCAAATACCCATATTCCCCCTTCAATTCATTTCCACCTTCTAAATATCCCATTCGCCAGAGTCAATTTCCCGTGCGCCGCACTCACCCCCAATTCAAGCCCCGTGTGCGTGCACCAGTCCGACCCACGACATGCCGACCATACCCGGCGGCACATCATCTTGGTATCAGAGCAAAGAACCAATTTTTTTCACCCCACCAATTTTTACTCACTTCCGCACCTTCATTATCATGATGACTCAGAGCGGCGCTATTCACACGACCGGCCGAGATCAAGCAACCACGAGCGAACAAAAAATGTTCTCCGAGCCTCATGAACCCAAGCACAACGTTCATGAGCAACTAGAAGCCATGAACCGAAGGATGGATGCGATGCTCCAGAGGCTAGATGCAATGGCCGCTCACCCCGACAACAACCTGCACACCGGCCCGCACAGAGACCCGGAGCCGGTGATCACCGAGCTAACCGTCATGGCTCGGACGGATCCGATGATGAGTTCCTCCCGGACCATCTTTCGAATCTAGATGAAGAATGGAGGCTCCAAAATTGAATCTTACATCGGTCAATGGGGCCTCCAACGGAGATACATTTCTCGATTGGGTTAAAAATGTCGATAAAATTTTTGACCTTTACAACCATTCAGAGAAATTAAAAGTCCAATTAGCATCCTTGGGGCTCACGGACTACGCCAGCCTTTGGTGGGATAGTCTTACAGCCCAAAGGCGGAGAGACCAAGAGGAGGAGATCACAACTTGGCATGCTATGAAGATCCAAATGCGGAAACGGTTCGTACCAAGCCATTACCGCCAAAAACTTTTCAAAGTTTTGGCAAGTTCCTCAATACCTTGCCTTACCTTTTGTTAGTCAATTTGACAAACTCTTGAACCAAAGGCATGCCTCGCGTCTTGCACTTGGCCGGGCCTTGATTGTGCCTTTGCTAGGCACTATGTATATGATACTTGGCCTAGGGCGTAGCTTGATTGGGACTTGTTCGTTTTCCGAAAAGAATGGAAGAAGCCTAGTGGAGGAACTTGGAGATGCACTTCCACCTTGCACGTGCCTTGGCCTAGGGCGCGCCTTGATCGTGCCTACGCTCGGCACAATGACCCCTGGGCATGATGTGCAACCCGAGCACATCACGGATTTAGCCCCGACCAGTCCAACAAGCCCACCCGATTTTTCTAACTTAGTTGCTCGTTTTAGGTCTCTTGGCCTCGGAAACACCTTTCGAGCATGATCGGGAACGGCCCAAGCACTCCATCACTTGGTGCTCGGCCATTCCTGGCCCCGACGCGCACATCGAACCGTCCACCGACCCACCTACCGACCACCCCTCGGCGACCAGCAAGTCCAAGGCCGCCGACGTGGCTGAGACTCACAAGAATCTCGGCCCATAGGAATAAGTGACCGACGTGAGGGAACGCACAGTCCGATCCCCTTGGATCGCACGCTCTCCCATGGAGCCCGACTCCTCGGCCCACCCAACTCCGAGTCCGGCCACATTAGTTTATTTTCAGCATTTAGAAGACTTAGTGAAGAAAGCAAGAAGTCTAAAGACAAAGGACGCTGAATGCGCCATTGGAAGCCCAAGATGGCCGAGTCTCTCACAAGGCACGGCCCACTATCGGCTAACCCAAAGACCCTGACCAAACTCTCTCGGCAACTTGACTTTATTTGTCAAGTTGTTCACATATATGGTCAATGAAAGGATCAGATCCAGATTGGCACATGAAGATAGTTCAGTGACACGACACATGACTACCACGACGCATGCTTGAGATCACCCACGATCAACTAAGGCTTTATAGCCGAATGGACCGTACCATTATCATCACTTGGATCAGACATGAAGGCTGGAAGATTCACTGCACAGATGACACGGACGAATCCCGTAATGTCCGGAAGAGACATGCACCCGACAACCAATCATCGAACATCCAACAAGAGATTCGGGATTCCCAACCAACAAAAACCGGGATTCTATTTCAAAAAGCATGCAGAGGAGACTGGCAACTTATCTTTAAGATGGCACGAGCGAATCTTCAAACGACCGAAGATACGGTCAACTCTGAGCCATAAAGCCGAACCCGACCGGTCACCTCCGAACCAACACCGGTCAACCGAGGAGCCAAACTGCGTGTAACTTTAGTTGACCCACCGAGAACCTTTTTAAAGACCTTTCATCTAAGTTAGCTCGAGCCAATCTTTACATGACTCGAAGACAACTCCCTCGGTGCACCTCTCGGTCAACCACAAGACAACATCGGTCGAGCTTCGAACCAACCCGCGAGGAACCCATATGAATCAGATCCCCTGGCCAAGAATCACGCACATGGACTTCTCCAAAGTCAACATGAAGCGTTTGATCAATCTAAGGGCCGAAAGCTTCCTTCTTTTTAGATAGTTAGTTCGTTTTTATTTCTTTAAGTACTGTAATCAATTTCCGTTTTCAATAAAGAGAATTTTTAGTAAAATTGTGCATTGCACCTTCTTCCCGAAAGGATCGAAGCTCCCTCCGATAATTCCCCTTCGGTGAGTCATATCCGGCCGAGTCTTATCAACCCTCGAGTGTTCATCGGTGCGTCATATCCGAGAAGACATTCAAGGTCTACCGAGTTCAATACTTTGATTGCTCAAGTATTGAATTGCCTACATTCATTACCTCACACCATCCCCATTCTCGAGCTTTCAAACACCTCCACAAACCGATTCCGGTCCAAACATCCACCACCGAGTCATCTCCACATTCTACCAAACCATTCACTATTTTTCCACCACCAAACACCCTCATTCTTATCATATTACGCTTCCGCAAACCCCATCTTAAATTGGCCCGAGCCAATTTGCCGATCGCCGTACACGCAACTTCCCCAATTACGTGGAAAGCGACAAGTCCGATCTAGTGTGTGCCATCCTGGTTCACGTAGCACACCAGGGCATGCCTTCCAAAAGATTACTCGTTCAGGACTTGGTCGTGGAGGTACTTTGGAGGGGAGGGACAAATCGATGCGACGTGAGGCTGAATCTCAGTGGATCGTGGCAGCAAGGCCACTCTACCACTTACAATACCTCGTCGCGTATTTAAGTCGTATGCAAAGGATTCTACCTACCGCACGGTTGAAATAACACTTCAAGGCAGCCCACGCAATGGCTCGGTTGCGAGGGCTTGGCCAACGACATGTGCCCTTGGGGCAGAGGGCCCCTATTGTTGGTCGACGATCGGGCGGTGGGCACGTGCGTCGCTTCTAGCCAGGATTCTGACTTAGAGCCGTTCAGTCATAATCCAGCGCATGGTAGCTTCGCGCCACTGGCTTTTCAACGAAGCACGATGACCAATTGTGCAAATCAACGGTTCCTCTCGTACTAGGTTGAATTACTATTGCGACGCTGTCATTAGTAGGGTAAAACTAACCTGTCTCACGACGGTCTAAACCCAGCTTACGTTCCCTATTGGTGGGTGAACAATCCAACACTTGGTGAATTCTGCTTTGCAATGATAGGAAGAGGCGACATCGAAGGATCAAAAAGCAACGTTGCTATGAACGCTTGGCTGCCACAAGCCAGTTATCCATGTGGTAACTTTTCTGACACCTCTAGCTTTAAATTCCGAAGGTCTAAAGGATCGATAGGCCACGCTTTCACGGTTCATATTTGTACTGGAAATCAAAATCAAATGAGCTTTTACCCTTTTGTTCCAAACGAGATTTCTGTTCTCGTTGAGCTCATCTTCGGACACCTGCGTTATCTTTTAAAAGATGTTCTTCCAGCCCCTAGACCCTACCTCCGACTGAGCCATTTCCAGGGTGGGCAGGCTGTTAAACAGAAAAGATAACTCTTCCTGAAGTCCCACTATCAGCAGAGTCGCCCCCGCACGCACAACTTAGCATCACCGGCCCCGCGCACCTTGGTACCATCGCCCTGCGCACCTTGGTACCATCGCAACCGAGGACATGTTCGAGGCTGCCAAGCCCGCTTTGTAGGCCCATTGGCCTTTTCTATATTTTTCCAATTTTCTAAGCCTTAGAATAAGAAGGAACCTTAAAGGGTCAGCCGTCTTCCTTATAGAGAACCCCCTCCATAGGCCCTAGGCTTACCTTATAGGGATCCTTCCTCACCCTATATAATGTACCCCTCCCCTTCTTGTTTTCTCGTCGAGCGACCGGTGAGTCATATCCGAGCGTTCCCTCGAGCTACCGATCTTAGCCACTCAACTGCCCGAGTGTCTAAGTTGCCTCACCACCCACCTCCACAAACTTCTGAACCACGCCCGCCTCCTTCCCGAGCGGTATTTTCCTTGCCACTCGGTAGTTTGCCGAGACCACAATTGTCCGGCCACTCGAGTGCGTGCTTAGCTCGTCAAAATCCACCTATCTTCTTGATAGCGCGGTCTTGACCTTCGAGCATACATTCTTCCACGATAAGTGGAACATTACTTGATCCTCGTTGTGCTAACCTCTCGGTTGCACATCAGTCCTAGTCTCAATCATAAACGATGCTGACTATGAAGGGCAAATGTTGCTTATAGGACATCGCTGGCACCTTTTGAGAAATCAAAGGGCCTGCTTATTCTCATTCATCCTGCTTAAGGTTTGATGTCTCACCTATTTTCTTCGGTCTGCCATGCTTCCCCCAGAGTTGTTTGTCATTCTGCTCGCTGCTCTTCCTCATGTGTTGTCAAAGCTCTGATCGGATCTGCTGCCATTTTGCTGCTTCTCCCTTATTAAGATGTTGTTGCGGGCCTCCTTCCTGCTCAGATCTGCTGACTCCCTGTTTGCCGCTTCTCTCTGGCTGCTGCTGTCGTGCCTCCAGCTTGATCCCTAGCTGTTCATCTTCTTTTTTGTTTCCTCCCCAAGGCGCCCTACTTGATGCTAATTGGGTTGAGTTGATCATTTTTGTTCCTGCTGCTTTTCTGTTTGAGTTTGACTTATGTTAGTTGCCATTTTTTCTGGTTGTGAGGGCTTATCTCAGAATTCTCAGGCCTTTTGTGATTTCGTTAGTCAGCATGTTGGCTCTCCATTTAGGTCTTTGCTCTCCCTTGCTTTCTTCTCGGGTTTTCCGAGGTGGTCAGTCTGGCTTGTAGATTTCCCCCTGGCCCGGGCTCTTGGCTTCACTCTATTGTTTCTATTTTTTCTTTAATATATTTACCTTAAAAAAAAAAAAATCTTTGGGTTCCGGGGGGGAGTATGGTCGCAAGGCTGAAACTTAAAGTATAATTACGGGGAAACTACCAGGAGTGGAGCATGCGGCTTAATTTGACTCAACACGGGGAAACTTACCAGGTCCAGACATAGTTAGGATTGACAGACTCAAACCTCTTTCTTTTTTGTTAAGTAAAGTATAATTACGGGCTCATTTACATGTGAAAGTACAAAAGGCAGCGGAATAAGAAGGCAAATGCTGACAGACCGCGCCCACCAGAACCCCCAAAAAAAAAATTTAGCCTCTAAGGATTGATCTCAGATTGTCCATGAATCGTGACCCAAGGATAGAAGGAGATCAGCCCGGACACAAACAGTTTAACACAAGCGGATAACCTTGGCACAAATCAATGCTCCAACAAGAACAGCTCATCGGGAAAGAACCAATAAAGTTGCTTGAACACCTGCTTCTCAATTAGCCTTGCAATCTGTGCCGGGGAGGAGAATGTATTCTCATATTTCCGAGCGTTCCGGGCCTCCCAAATGTAATATATCGAGGATGCTAATAGCATTTGCGAGACTCGAGCTTGACAGTGGAGTTTACGCTTGTTGAGCTTGATGCACCACTTAAAGGCATTGGCCATTGATGAAAGTCTCTTCGTGATGCAAAACCTCTGTTTGCAAGAAGTCCAAATTTCTTTGGTGATCGAGCAATCAAAAAATAAGTGGTGGGCTGATTCTTCATTTGATGCGCAGAATAAACATGACCGGCTTGCTTCTAGAGCTTGCATACGAGGCAATATCTTTCCATGGAATGCAAGCCACAGAAAAAAAGTGTGCTTAGGCACTAGATAGTTGCTCCAAATGATCCGTAAAGTCAGATTTTGAGGGGCCTCCGGACTGAAGAAGCTATATACTTCTGATATTCCACCATTGGTGTTTGCTGCTTTCCACTTTGAAAGAGTTGCATCCTCGGTTGAGCCGCCAAGGCGATGTCAACGCGTAAGGAAAGCAATCACAGTCGTTCTTAGTGCCAACTTTGGTCAAGCTCTTGACACTCTCTGATCGAAGAGGCCGACAACTAATGCGTTCATTTTCTACATCTGAGGCAATGACCAACAAACACATGCACACCACCAAAGACAATCAAAAGGAACAGCAAGAACCGAAGCATCAAATTTTCCTGGCGGGGTACAGCAGCCAGCTTTGACATTCGCCATGTATCCAAATAAGACACTGACTGAAAGGCTCCACGAGACATAGGACATGCCGAGTTTTGGTCAATCGTACAGAAATCGACGCATTTGCCACGATGAACATGAAGCCCACTCGAGAAAACACCTTGAGAAAGAACGTGGAGCAACAGTTCATTGCACAAAGCAATGATCCTAGTAAGCTACACGCCCAAAATACCACTCACTCGCTTTTTGCTCCAACGAAGCCAAGACAAGGTCGAGCTACAACCGCGCGCCTGCCAGACATCCAGCAACCAACACAGCATATCTCTACCATCTAGCCAAGCGAGCTCACCACGACTCTCAAAAGAAAAGGCAACAATGGATGATCGGGTGGCTTGTCAGAAGACCAGCTTCTCTGAACGTCGACAGCGTGCAACCGCAGTGAACATTGCCACCATGACTGCAGCCACGCCCACCTTTGGCCACACGAGAAAACCAATATGACACGCTCCAAGATGCGGAGGTGTTGGGGGAGGAGCAAAGAGGGGAGGAGAGACGGTTAACCAAATGCTAGCCGAGAGAAAAGATGAAAACAGGGGAGGGTTTTGGTTTGGTCTATCAGAGCATTGCATACAGAATTGGGGTCCGAAACTTAGGATAAAATAAATTCAAGTTATAGACTTAGTTCAGCCCAAAATTCAAATAAAACGCACGAGGTAAACTCAAAAACGCACGGAACGACTTTTAAGTGGACAAACAGTTTATCGAGAATAGAAGGAAAGGCAGAACAGGGAAGTTGTCACGCCAATTTGCCAAATGCATACGGGCATTTAATAAAACAACTTGACACAATTAAAATATAAAGACTTAAGTCACTTGCGTCCAAATTTAAGATCAAACGCATGTGGAATTTAGGAGATGGCACAGGGACACATTCTGGAAGTCAGGAACAGTGCAGGGAATGGCTGAAAAAGGGGTAGTAAGGTCAATGCACATCTCCCGATTGGAAAATGCTGTGCATGAGAAATCAGTGGGAGAAATTGACACAAAGAGAGGAGAAGATTTCAACCAAATTTGGTCTGAAATCGCACGGAGAAAACAAAAGATAGCACTGGACACCGATTGAGAGCTTTTGGAGGCTTTCGGTTGGCAGATTTCGGCAAAACACCACAAATTAGCCAAAAGGCCGAGGATGGAATGAAAGCTATGGGATGTTTAACCTCACCTTGATCCAATGGAGGTGGAGGGAAGTTAAACTAGGGCTTAGTGACTCTAGCAAAAGACACCAACACCAAGACAACTCCAAGCAAAGGATGTTACTCACCTTTGATTAGCCTTGCCGTGAGAGAAAAGGGGAGAGCACAAAGCTTCTTCAAT
>QAOC01009746.1:0-11632 GCA_003255005.1 Begonia fuchsioides
TATCTAATCATGTGAATAACTCTAATCACTATAAATCACGTAACATAAAGCCATACCTTTTCACCAAACTTATCTATTTATTTTTATTATTTTACCATTACAAGCACATTCAATTGCTAATTGCTTAGCTTAACTAATTAATTCACATTAGTAGTAAGTTCATCCTTAGAATTAAATTAACTAATTATGATTAGTAAACCTTAATCACCCTACAATTATCTCTAATTATGCCTTAACCAAGATTAGAAATAAATCTTCTAGTGACATGTGTCATAATATAATTTGCCTCTCTTTCCTAATCCTAATTCATCATGTGCCACTTCAAAAATTTCTAATTGCACCATTTATTAACTTAAAATATTTAATATGTATGTATTACATAAAATGTTGGTGCATTGAAGAAAACATTCGTTTGGCACTTTAAAAACTAAGGGGCTTGAATTTGGTCGACTTGTTGCATTTGACCTGGTTCGGATGATGCACATAAGTTTGCACGATGTACAAAAAAAATTTGTGTGATGCCTGAAATGTTCATTGGAACCTTAACAAACCGAGGGGCTTAAATTTGGTCAAGTTGTTGCATATGATCAGATAAGGACGATGCACCAAAAATTTATGTGATTTACAAAAACATTTAATACATTTGAGAAAGTTCAAGGGGTTAGAAATGTCAAATTTGGCCAGTCGGTTGTAGTTGAAAAGGTTTCAATGACAGAAAAAAACTTCGTACGATGTACAAAAACGTTTGGTGGAGTACTAGAAATGTTTGTTTGGCATCCTAACCAACTGAGGTGCTTCAATTAGGTCTCATTGGTTGCTTTTGAGAAGGTTTTGATGATACGACGTACAAAAAATGTTTGGTGCACTAAATGAATTATTCACCTGGCAGCTAAACCTGCCAAGGCGTTTGAATTCAGTTTAAAATGTTTTGAGAAGGTTTTTATGATGCATGGAAAGTTTGGGCGATGTACAAAAACATTTGTTGCGCGGCTCAAAATGTTTGTTATGCACCTTAACCAAACAAGGGCCTTCAATTGAGTCAATTTTTTGCATTTGAGAAGTTTTAAATGATGAGCATCATGATTATATCAAACCCAAGACCTTTCAGCAAAGAAAAGATATCTTGTTTGCATTGAATCAAATATGGGGAACTTGACCCCAAACAAACCTTGCCGACAGAACCTAATTCAAACCAAAATCTTGAACCAAAGAAAAAAATTCACTAAGAACCAAAGCTATCAAAGATGATCTATCAATAATTAAATTGAATAAGATCGAGTTCTTAACAAAAAACCAAAATGAAAATTCTCTCCAATTTTATTTCTTGTGGGGCCCGCGTTGAATTTTATATGCACTTTTGTTTTGGTAATTAGCATATTTGGAGGTGAAAATAAGGTCGAAATTTGACGATCCAGCCTATTTTGAAAAGCTTTTGAAGTCACATACAATTCTTGTAAACAACACAATTTTAAAAACAATGGTCGAAAGATTGTTGAATTTGCCATTGATGCAAAAACGTCAACTGTATAACATGATTTATGAAAAGTATTACACTCTTTCCTTTTCTTCAATCCTCCATTACATTAAAATATGGTTTGGCTCTTATGCTTCACTTTGAAAGCAGCTTGGATCACATCGTTCCTTCCTTCCTTGATACAATTTTTCCTCAGATATCCGAGATCATACAAAAAGAAATCCAAAACAACAAATGAGTTGATAATGTCAGAACAATCAAAATATTAAGAACAAATAATACATTCTTCATCCTTAACCAACATGAATCGAGTTTCATCATATTGCTCATTGATCTCATCTGCTTTTTGTGCTCCAACTTTGTATTCTTTCAAGTTATTTATTGATATCACTTTCCCTTTAAAAATCTCATTGATCTTATATCTGCTTTTTTTCCTCGTAGAATTTCAACTTTAAAGCCTAATTCTTTGAGAGAAAAACTAAACTCTTTGATGGCTACTACTTTTAATTGATGCTCTATCATTGTTGCTTCTTCTTGTTCATTTTCAATTATAAAAATTAGTTTATTTTGAAGAAAACTAACCACTTCATTTATGAGCTCTTCGATTTCCTTTTCTTTAATTTGTTTTTCTTTGATGGTAGAATCTTCTCGCAGAATATCAACTTTTAAAGTTGATTCCTTTTCATGAAAACTAACCTCTTCGTTGATAACCTATTTATGAAACCATGAGCATGACCTAGACTGAACTTGTCGGTGAGAACCAAAACTATCAAAGATGATTATCAAGAATTAACTTAAAAAAATTGAGTTCTTCGCAAAGAATCAAAAAGAAAATTCTCTTCAAACACCTAACGCGAATTAATCATAAAAGTTATCATCTTACAATAGCTTTGATGCCTTTAAATAGGCTACACACTTGCTAAACTAATAATAAAGCAATTACGAACAAACTCGTAATTAGGAAACTTAACTAAATAATAGAATAAAATAAAGAGTTTGGGGATTGTTGTCGGACACTAATGTTTAGGTAAGTTGTGGGGCAATTGGTGAGATAACAATTTTTAAGTGTTAGTACTATTTTGAGCATGCACTCTTCCTTTAAAAAATACTATATATTGTAAAATAAAAGAAAAACCTCAGCCTATTCTAAAAAGCTTTTGACGTCAGCTACAAGTCTTATGAGGATCGTAATTTGAAATAATGTCTAGAATATCATCAAAATTGCAAGTTAATCCTCACAGATCGGCTTTGTATCTTAGTTTATGGAAACTATCATCATCTTTCCTAAAAGTTTGTTCAACACATCAACCCACCGAGGGCTTGAATTGGGCAGATTAGTTGCATTTGACAAGGTTTCTCAGATGCTCAGAAGGTTCGTACCATGTATGAAAATGTTTGGTGTGATTTAAAAAATGTTCATTTATAACCTTAACAAACAAAGGGGCTTGAATTAGGTAGATTAATTGCATTTAAGCAAGTTAAGACATTGTTCAAAAAGTTGATACGATGTACAAAAGCGTTTAGTTCGCAGCTCGAAATGTTCTTTTGAACCATTAGTAAACGCGGGGCTTTACTTCAATTTATTTAATGGATTTGAGCCTATTTGTATAATGCGCAAAAAATTTCGTATGACGTATGAAAATGTTTGGTATACTGGTCATTACATTAATTAGGCACCTTAAGCAACCGAGGGTCTTGAATTGGGTCGATTGATTGCATTTGAGAAAATTTTAACGTCGCATCAAACGTTTGTACGACGTATAAAAAGTGTTTAGTGGATTGCCCAAAATGTTCCTCTAACACTTTAACCAACCAAGTGGCTTCAAATTGGTCGATGGGTTGCATTTAAGAAGGTTTTTGTGATGCACAAAAAATTTGGACGATGTACAAAACCATTTGGAGTGCTGTACAAAACGTTCGTCTTGCACTACTAAGGGGCTTCAAATGGGTCGATTTCTTGCATTTGAAAAAGTTTCAATGACGCGGAAAAAGTTTTAGACAATGAACAAAAGTGTTTGGTACACTGCCCAAATGTTTACTCGGTCCCTTAACAAACATAGGGGCTTAAATTAGTAAGTTAACTTAAAAAGTGTTTTATTAAAGAAGATTTTGACAATCTCAAAAAGTTTGTACAACATAAAAAAACATTAGCTGCCGAACCCAAATCTTTGTCCAGCACCTTAACTAACAAAAAGGTCTTTAATTGGTTTTGTTGTTTGCATTTGAGAAGATTTTGACGACTCATGGAATGTTAGTACGATGTATGAAATGTTTAGCGCATTGCTCAAAACATTCGTATGAAACCATAACAAACCAAGCAACTTGAACTGAGTTGATTGGTTGCATTTGAAGAGATTTTGATGATGAGCAGAAATTTAGTACGATGTACCAAAATGTTTGGTGCATTACCCAAAAAACTCGTTTGGATCCTAATCCAACCAAGGGGCTAGAAGTTGGTCGATTGGTTGCATTTAAGAAGATTTTAATGACGCACAAAATATACGTAAAACATACAAAAATGTTTGGTGCGCTGAAGGAAACATTTGTTCTGCACCAACCAACCAAACAGCTTTAATCATGTCGATTGGTTCATTAGAAAAGGTTAGGTCAATGCACAAAAAAGTTTGTACGACCTACGCAAAAGTTTGGTTCATTGCCCAAAATGTCTGTTTGGCACCCTAACTAACCGAGCAACTTTAATTGGTTCAGTTGGTTTCATTTGAGAAGGCTATGATAATGCGCGGAAAGTTTGTACGACTTACGAAAAATTTGTGCGCTTAACGAAACATTCTTTTAGCACCTTAACAAACCAAGCAGCTTGAATTGGGTCGATTGGTTGAGATTGAGAAGGTTTGTACGATGCACGAAAAGTGTGTATGACTTACAAAAATATTTAGTTCAATTCTTGAAACATTCTTTCAGTACCGTAACCATTTTGAAATATTGAGGGGCTTGTTTGGGTCAATTGTTTGCATTTGAGAAGATTTCGTTGATGCGCAGAAAAATCATACTACGTTTGAAAATGCTTGGTTTGTTTGATGAGATGTGTGTTTGGCCCCTTAACCAACTGATCACCTTTAATTGTGTTGATTAGTTGCAGTTGAGAAGGTTCGTACGACGTACAAAAATATATGGGCGCTACCTATAATATTCGCTCAGAAACATAACAAACTAATAGTCTTTATTGTTGCATTTGAGAAGGTTTGGATGTTTCACAAAAGTAAGTACGATAGAAGATAACATTTAGTGAGCTGCACGAAACATCCCTTTAGCACCTTAACAAAACAAGCAACTTGAATCAGGTTGATTGGTTGCATTTGAGAAGGTCAGACGATGTGTGGAAGGTTTTAATGGCATACAAAAATGTTATTTGCTGCCGGAAACATTCGTTATGCACCTTAACAACCAAGGGGCTTTAATTGGTTTGCATTTTAGAAGATTTTGAAGACAAACAAAAAGTTTGTATGACCCATGAAAGTCTTTAGTGCACTGCCAAAATGTTCGTTTGGTACCTTAACAAAATCAGGGGCTTGAATTGGATAAATTGGTTTTATTTTAGAGGTTTCAACGACCCACAAAAAGTTTGTACGATGTACAAAAATTTTGGATGCACTACCCAAAATATTTGTCCGACAACTTCTTTGATCTAGGAGCTTGAATTGGGGTCAATTGGTTGCATTTAGAAAGGTTTGGACAACACAAAAAGTTCAGACGGTGTACAAAATTATTTTGCGCACTGGACAAAATCTTCTTTCGACACCTTAATCAACTGAGGGGCTTGAATTGGGTCGATTGGTTGCATTTTAGAATGTATGATGTACAAAAAAATTTGGTACACTGCCCAAAATGTTCATTCGGTACATTAACTAATCTAGGGGCTTGAACTCGGTAAACTTTTGGCATTTGGGAAGGTTTGCACAACGTGTGGTAAGTTCATACGATATAAGAAAACATTTAGTGTGCTGCTTGTAATGTTCATTCATCACTTAACCGATTGAGGGGCTTGAATTGGGTAAATTTGCTGCAGTTGAGAAGTTTTGAACAACATGCAAAAAATTGGATGGGCACAAAAGTTGGATGCACTGGCTGAAACATTAATTTGGCAACTTAAGCAACTCAATGACTTAATTGGGTGGATTAGTTGCATTTGAGAATATATCAAAGACATGTAGAAAGTTTGTACGATGTACGAAAATACTTTGTGGGCTGCCAGAAATGTTTTTTCCACACCTTACCTTACGAGGGACATGAATTGGGTTGATTGGTAGTATTTAAGAAGATTTTGATGATGCGCAAAAGAAATGTTTGTTCAACACCTCAACAAACTAACGGTTGTCAATTTTGACATGCAGAAAATGCCTACAACGTATAAAAATGTTTTCTGGGCTTTACAAAACATTTGTTTGCCTGTTAACCAACAGAGCAGCTAGAATTAAGTCAATTGGTTGCATTTTAGAAGGTAAGAACAATGCATTAATAGTTTGTACGACATACAAAAATGTTTAGTGTGATGCTAAAATTGTTCGTTCAGCAACTTAATTGGCAAAGGGGCTTGAATTCAGTTGATTTTTTGCATTTAAGAAGATTTTGATGATCCACAGAAAGTTTGTGTGATGTGCTGGACAAAACATTCGTTTGGAACTAACCAACGAGAAAATTGAATTTGGTCGATTGGTTGCATTTGAGATGGTTCTGATGATGCACAGGATGTTTATACAACGTAAGAAAACACTCGGTGCACTGCCCACAATATTTGTTCGGCACCTTAACAAACCAAGAGAGATGAATTGGGTCAATTGCTTGCATTTGAGAAGATTTTTATGATGGGCGTAAAATTGTTACCATGTACAAAAATGTACCAAGCACATCATTATCTTGTGTAACATAAACAAAAAAATTCATCACATCATAGTAAAGATCAATTCCACTCATATTTTGTTAGCTACATTAGCTTAACTACTTTACAATTGCTAAGAATACATACTTCTTCCATTTTAACATAAAAAAAATCTTTGTGATATTAACATAATTGCAACATGTTATTTAAAAATATGGCATTCATAAATCGATCATATCTTTGAGCTACCTACCATCATTCAACATATTGTATCTAATCATTAAACAATTCATGTCATAAGAAAGAAGCATGTAATACTAGTATAAAAGTTAAGTGTTTTTATGCTATCAAATGGTTCAATTAGAAATTTTTTTGAGTGATACATACTGAATTAGGAGTAGGAAAGGAAGGCAAATTAAAGTATGACACATGTCACTATTAGATTAGTACCAAATCATGATTAAGACATAATTAGAAAAAATTATGGGGTCATTAAGGTTTACTAATTGTGATTAATTAAGTTAGCCCTTAGGATTAGCTTAGAACTAATGTGAATTAATTAGTTAGGCTAAGTATGATTTAAATAATGATAATGAAGGTATTTTAGTAATTAATAGAGCAAGTTATGGATAAATTTGTTAGGCTAAGCAAATGGATAAATTTGGCAAAATAGTAATTTCACCACATGAACCATCTAGAAATATTAGAGGATGGCTGATCATTGTGCTGAAGAGACAGAAGGGGTGAAAGAGCGGGAGAACTTGACAAAAAATAGTTTAGAGAGAGAAAGTGAAAGTTGAAAGGGAAGAAGTTGAAATTGGCCTCCAATCCTTTGAGAAGAAGTGTTCCTCTCATTGAGAGGAATCTATTGAGATAAAATCAAGAGGTATGACCTTATGTTACTTTGTTTAGTGTTATTATGAATATTCACATGATTACATTAAGGATAAGTGAGAATTTGGAGATTATCAATGACTTTGTAAGTTGGTTATGAGTGATACATGAAAATTAAAAGTTTTGATCCATGGTTCTATTTATTGGTTAACCAATTGTGTTGGAATATCATATATATGTTTATGAATGATGAAAATTTTGAATTGGTAGAGGTTGTGCATATTTTATCAAAGTTACCACAAAACTGTCAATTCTGTACAATTTAAGATTTCATATATGAAACTAATGATAGCTTAATCCCATGCCCTAGATGTTAGATCACGTTGATATAGACACCTTTAGTGACATATAGGCTTTGGAGTCATATCATTTCATTGTGTATAGAAGAAGTTATGATATTTTGAAGTTATTAAAAAATAGGGCATTGATCCAAAAAATTGTGAATGATATTAGGTTATTGAGGTATAAGTGATTCACAAAAGTACCTGCTACTAGAAAGACTTGCTAAGGATAGACAAGGTAAGTAGTCTTGTGTGTGTTTTGCCCTTAATTTGGTCTACATCATAGAACACTAGGACTTTGTTGTTGTTTTATGCTTTACATGCTAAGATGAGATATAAAATGATGTTGAAGAGCATTATTCAGTTTATGATATAATGTATTGTTGTTTTAATGTTATGAATGTTACTTAATTGCTCGATATGTTCATGCCACAAATATCTCATGCATCATGTTTTATAGAAAGTTACGAACTATTTACATGCATGAGATTTCATATGAAACATAATATGAAATGGTTGTTTTGGGTTGAGCTCAAAATACAACGAAAGAAAAAGATAAAAGAAAGAAAGAGAAAGCTGCGTAAATATCATTGGGAAAGGGGGTTTAAGTTGACTATCTCCTTAAGTCGACTCAAGTTTGTGGTCTCTCAACCCTTGGAATCGAGTTGGTTGTCCTCTAACGTGGACTCAAGTTTGTGGTCTCTCGCTCCTTGCCAGGAAGCCCCAATGATAAGGAATGAAAGTCCCAGAATTTAACGAAAAGAAAAGTTTTACTTATGTATATCTTGTACATGTTCATGCATATCTTATAGTACTTGTTGAGCTTTATTCTCATAGATGAGTTTTATGATTTAGGTGAGGAAGACTTACACTAAGAGGTGTACGAGATGGATCCCTTTGTTCATGGGGGTGGTCAATGTTGTTTGAGCAGATTTTGACTAGTGGGCAATGATTTAAAATAATCGTAAGGAAAATAAGTTTTCAACTTTGTACATATAGCTTGTAAATATTTTATGAAACCTAACATGTTGTAAAGACTTTTTAAGTAACTTTAGTTTTCATGTATGCCTTAAATGATTTTTACAAGTAAAGGCTTTCCGCTGCAAGTAAAAAAATGAAGAACATACTATGAGCTAGGAAGGACGTTACAAAGTATAACCTAACACTTCATGGTGTAGGCCAAAGGAGGCAAAGCTCATGCATAACATTAGTTACCTTCGGTTTTTAGCAATTAGGCAACCCGTAATCAACGCTTTTTCATCACCTATAAATAAAACAACTATTAATCGTGATCCAAAATATTGTTTGCTGTTTTACAGCAACTTCAAAGTATCACAACTTAATTTATGCAACTACAAACACCTTAATTCGAAAGCTCATATCTCCCTCAAGGTGTCTATTTTAACGTGATAAAAGGACTTAGCTAAACTACTTGGATTTGAGTTTATAAAAGATGACATTCATTGAGTGTGAACATATGAGGGAGTAAGTGAAGTCTTTGTCTTTCCTTATTTATTTACTAACGTTTTTTATGCGGATCAAGTGATGACACAAAATCTGCTTTACCCGAAATGGCAAAGCAATGGAGAAAACAGCTTGGTGGTCCTCCTAGATGTTACCCAAAAAAGGAGGCACCAAGGCTGACCATGGTCCCCCCCCCTCTTCAACACCCTCACTTGCAGCACAAAATAGGGTCTTCACGTGGCTAACCCTTCAGCAAAATAAAACCCTAAACCTAACCGAATATTCCACCTAAAATCCATCGGCAATTGTTAAATCTGAAAATCACTAAAACTAAAAGACATAATAAAAATGGGTCTTCATCCTTCCATGTGGTCTTGGGCTGATGAAAAACTTGAGTGAAATGGTCTTGGACTTCCATTCTTCAGGTCTTGCATGGGTCATGCAAAGGTTGGATTCTCGTTCAAATTGATGTTGTCTTGGTCTGCCTCCATTTCCCTTTCTCCACTTTGCTCCGTGGGTATTGAAGAGAATTCCCAAGTGAGAAGATGTTTGGGCTGTCTTTGATCTTCCAAAGTTGGCTCTCCCGTTAAGGTTCCTTGCATAAATAACCCTACAAAATGAGCAAACATGTTAGCAAACTTCTTGGCTCGGGCTCGGGTTATAGGCCCTCGGGATGTATTCTCGGTGTTGNTCTAACCTTGATGATGCTCTTGGGAGTAGGCAAAGCTTTGATAGCTTCAGTTTTTGAATCATCCACCTCCATGCCTTCTTTAGAGATGACAAACCCTAGTAAGTGAATCTTCTCTTGCACAAAGGAACATTTCTTCAAATTTCCAAATAACTTAGTAGCCCAAAAAATGTCAAACAACATTCTAAGATGATCAAGATGAGTATTCAAAACTGAGCTATAAACTAAGATGTCATCAGAATATACCACCACAAATTTTCCCAAGAAATCTTTAAGTATTAAATGCATCAATCTCATGAAAGTACTTGGAGCATTAGATAATCCGAAAGGCATCACTAACCATTCAAAGAGTCCATACTTTGTTTTGAACGGGGTTTTCCATTCGTCTCCTTCATTCATATTTGATGGTAACCACTCTTCAAGTCCACCTTAGAGAAGCAAGCTAGTCCACTAAGTTCATCTAACAAGTCTTCAAGTCTAGGAATCAGATACCTTTACTTGATAGTAATTTGGTTGATGACTTGACTATCCACACACGTGCGGAAACTCCCATCCTTCTTAGGCACCAAAGAAGTAGGAACTGCACAACGACTCATTTATTAACGAATGTAACCTCTAGACAGATGTTCTTGTACCCGATTTTAAAACTCCATTGCATCCTCGGGGTTCAGCCTATAAGAAGGCCGGAGGTAACACGACACCTGGTTAGAGGTCGCTTTGTTGTTTGATACCTCGAAAGGGTGGCAACCTTAAATGTAGTCTTCCAAAAACACGTCTTGGTACTCCTCAAGCAAGGTTAAAACCTCCTTAGGAATCTTTCCAGTTTCCTCAACTCATTCCTGGAACAAGATCATCACAAAGGGAACACCACTTCGGATAGACTTCAACAATTCCTTTTTAGACATGAGAAAATTTGTTTTAGCCATACCTTCTCTCCTTGTAACCTTATCCTTAGCAATTTTCTTTGGATCTAGTTGTGCTATCCCCCTCCCTTCAAACTTGAATGAATATTGATTGGTGTAGCCATCATGCATAACTTTTTGGTCAAATTGCCACGGTCTTCCCAAAAGTAAGTGGCTAGCACTCAAAGGTACCACATCACATATTAAGAGAGCATTGCACTTGCTTGGTCACTCTTATGTTCTCCTTATCATTCAGCCACCTCAATTTGTAAGGGCTCAGATGTGCCATAGTTTCAAGTCCAAATTTGTCTACAAGGTCATGAGAGGCTACATTAGTAACTACCTCCATCAATATTAAGAGAGCATACCTTTCCCTTGATGAGGCATCTACTATGGAAGATATTCTCCCTCTGATCTTCACTTCGGGCATACGAAGTCAATACCCAACAAATCACCATAAGTAAGGGACCCTCTTGAGCAAAACATGTCTCTACTTCATTCTTTTGCTCTTTTTCTATCTCTTCTACAACTTCATCTTCACTTCTACCTCATTATTGCCCTCCCTTAGGGTTATTACCCTTTTGTTTGGGCATTGTGAAGCAATATGGCCTAAAATGAGACATTTGAAGCATTTTATTTTTCGTGCTCTAGGCCGATTGTTCTCTACAACTGCCTTAACTTTTCCATCTGTCATTTGAGGCCACGACTTGATAGATGTAGATTTATCTTCTACCTTTGTTGGAAGTTTGTAAGAATTGTTAGGTTTAGGGTGTACAGATTGAAAACACCCTTACCTTTCTTCTTTACATGCCGCTCCACTTTCATGGCAAGTTGTATGGCGATATCCATTAAATCTAGTGGTTGCAACTCCACTATATCTTCGATTTCCTTATTTAAGCCTCTTAGAATTCTTGCTATAATTTGCTCTTCACGCTCATTAAGATCACAACGAATTCTAAGAGTTTTAAACTTGGTTAAATAATCTTCAACTGAAAGGTGAGCTTGTCTTAGTGATTGAAGTTGTAGAAAGAAAATCTTCTTCTCATCAACATATTCAAAGCTCTCCAAGAGAGAACTTCATCATAACCTTCA
>QAOC01009784.1:0-27500 GCA_003255005.1 Begonia fuchsioides
ACCAAGGAGGGAGTTTCTTTAAGAGGAGAGATTGACCATTTATTGAGTATGGGCCCCGACATAAGACAGATTCCCGATCAACTTCAGATTGACCATTCGTGTTTGGAATGAGTTTTACATTAGTTTTCGAGCCATCAATTATTCTGTTAAGGCCATCTTACCGGGGTGTCGATTGGGGAAGTAACCTACAAGAGCATATCCAAGGTTCCTATCAACATCAAAGAGGTCATCGACAAAGAGGGGAACAACATCAACTATATTCGGATCATAGGATAATTGGTGTCCTTGACCTTGGTTCCTACTATTCTTGACCATGTCAGTGAAGGAAATGGAGGGAAAGGGAGGTATGGTTTCTCTTTCAGGCAATTTATCAAACAGGGAAGGAGCAAAGTTTTTGGCCGGAGCCGAGGGTGGGATTTGAGGTTTTCCAGCAAGAGTATTTGATGAATCACCTGTGAAAAATCCAGGCCTACTTTTCTCAGTAATTTCGGTCACAGTTTGAAAAGCATCAACAGTATCAACCGGCATATTATCAAGATTTTCCAAAGGAAGAGCGATAACAATACCTCCCTTACCTTTCGCCGAAAAAACAGAATGGGGTCGGTTATCCGGTGTAGTTGGCGCTCCAGTCACAAGGGAAGATCGTTGATCATCAGAGATAGCAGTATCGGATAGCCGAGCGGGGTTACCAGGCTGCTTTGATTTTTGCATTTTCACCATGGAGACAGAGAATGTAGGATAATACCGAGAAGGGAGATGTAAATTGAAATGGTTGAAGTCCGGGTAGGTATTTTCCGGCCGTCGCCAATGGCCAGACAGCTGCCGTAAACGGCTATAATTAGCCAGAAATGGCTATAATTAGCCGAAAACGGCTAATTTTTGCCAGAAACGGCTAGTAGCAGACGACGACGGACGGAAAAATGTGACGAAAATAGACACCACTTGGACAATAGAATGCGGGGGAATTTTGATTTAGGGCACAGGCAACAAGAATCGGGGTTCCAATCAGCGACAACAAATTGGAGTTTCAAATGGCGACAACAAGAGCTACTGAGACCAACCGGCGACAGACAGGGAAGGAAAAAAACAAGTCCGACAATGACCAAGAGCCGTCGCCGGCGAGAAACAAAGAAAACAGTCCAGCCGAGGCGAAATGGTGTCCCACAATGTTTGGGAACCAGACTGAGGGTCAACAACAGCAAAAATGGGTCATGACCATTCTCGAGGAGACCGAGGAGGTCGTGAGCGAGGACGAGCCGACCGCCGAGGCCGAGGATGAACCGAGCCCAGGCGAAGATGAAATCATCCACGCCAAAGATGGATTGCGGCTTATGATGATCCGACACATTCTTACCACACAACAACAACCGGCAGATTATCAACGCACCAATCTTTTTCACACCCGATGCACGATCAAGGAGAAGGTGTGCTTCTTAATTGTAGATGGCGGAAGTTGCACCAATGTAGGTTCCAAAGAGATGGTCCAAAAAGTTGATGCTGCCCACCACCGTCCACCAGACGCCATATCAATTAAAGTGGCTTACCGACCGGGGAGACGTACCGGTCACAAAACAAACTCGGGTGGCATTCACAATTGGCGGCTACAAGGACATGGTCCTTTGTGACGTGGTGCCCATGAGCACAACACATTTACTACTTGGGCGACCTTGGCAATTCGACCGCCAAGTATTACATGAAGGCCTTACCAACCGATATACGTTCACGGTGAATGGACGTACTATCACACTTGCTCCCATGACGCTAGAACAAGTAAGGGCGGATGAGGCCGGGAAGAAGCATGCCACGGCCAAGAAGGCACTCTTGCTTGGCCGATGCCTTGATCCATATCGGGGTGAATTCCCGAAAACACCACCCGACGGACCACCGCCCAATCTAACGAGTGAGCGTAACATCGACCTCCAACCCGAGAAGATTAATGAAGAAAAGACAGATTTGACGACAAATCCTCAAGTACCCCGGGAAGATGATGTGCAATCGGAGCACATCACGGACCTAGTGCCGAGGAGCGCGCCTATTTTGATTAACGTGTGTGCTCATTTTGTAGGAAGCTGACCCTCGAAAACAATGCCCGAGGAAAATCACGAGCGGTCAAGAGTTTTGCTCGGATGGCATCCGAGCATCCCCGATCACGACATGCCCAACGCACCCGACCGAGACACACCTGGGGTTCTCGGCCATGACACACCCGGGGCTCTCGACCAAGAAACGCTCGGCGCCCAATGGACGGCCTACGATCACGACCCGAAGACCAATGGAGACATGGTCGTCGGCCTTGCTGAAGTCCTCTAGGGCTTCGGCCTGATGAATAAGTGACCGACGTGGGAGAACGCACGATCCAAATATCATCAGATCGAGTGTTCGCCCATGGGCCCTATTTTCGGTCACATTTAGTTTTATTTATTTTCTTCAACAAAGTCCTTAGAAAAGGAAGAGAAAAGCAGCCCAAAGAGAAGGAACGCAGATCCCATAGGTGAAGGCCCTCAAAGGTGTCGACCGCTTAAGTCAAAGTGTCGACCGCTTATATCAAGGTGTCGACCGCTTATATCAAGGTGTCGACCGCTTATGGTGTCGACCGCTTGTGTCAAGGTGTCGACCGCCTATGTCAACGTGTCGACCGACTGTATTAAGTGTCGACTGGTTGCTCACCTTCGGCCCACTAGAAGACCTTGACCAAGTTCCATCGGCCACTTTACTTAAATCTTTAAGTATTTTGGTTATTTGGTCAAGGAAAGGACAATGTTTGAATTTGACACGGACAAATCTCAAGATGTCCGAAGAAGATCCACCGGGAACACGCGAGGCTGTTCACCTAACCACCGGCGAGCCACAAGGGATTTTCATCCATAAAATCCGTGATCAAGGTGTCAAATCATCACAAGATCCTCTAGCAACAGCTTTGGAAAACAGCCGCACTGATCCCTCGAGACTCGGATATGTTCAACCACTAGTTGGGTCTTTTTCGGACAAGCCGCGCACACTTAAGAGCCATTACCGGCCAACCGAGGAACCAGACCACGTGCCACTTTATTCTGACCAGCGAGAGTATTTTAGGAGCTGCGGATCCAAATTGGCCAAAGCTAATCGTTCATGGTTCGAAGATTACCCACCCGGCACGAGCTCTCGGTCAAGAACGGGTCACCCTCGGTCAAGTATGATCTCCCTTCAAATCCGACCGAACTTATCTCTAATGGATCGAACCTCCACCTGAAGAAGAAGCGTTCTTGAAGCTAATCCATGGCATTCAAGTCATCTAAGGGCTTAGATTATCTTTCTTATCTTTTTACGTTTTTAGTATTTAAGTGTACCAAGCTTACACTTTAATGATAGAGAGAATTTTTGAGTAAAATTGTGCATTGCACCTTCTTCCTAACTAGTCGAAGCTCCCTCTGACGTATACTTCTCCGGTGAGTCATATTCTGCCAAGAAAGTCAACCCTCACACGTATGATTGGTGCGTTACATCCGAGTGCGGGCGAGGTCTACCGAGGAGAACACTTTGATTGCTCAAGTGTTCAAATTATCCAGCCATCTTCAAACCAAAACTCTCAAGAGTCCATCCCATTCCCTGAGCAATCAACCTTTTTCCTCCACAAACCCGATTTTCACCATATTTCCATCTCCTGAGTCATCTCCTTATTTCACCGAGCCATCTCTACTTTTATTCGACCATTCCCCATTATTTCCATCATAATTTGCTTCCGCAAACCAATCCCACAAAATGCACGAGCCAAATTCCTGTTTGCCACACGCAACCCAAATCTGAGCCCCGCGTGCGCGCATTCTTTCGATAATGGTGCGCCGACCCGCAAGGAAGGCATATCATCTTGGTATTAGAGCAAAGGTTCAATTTTTCCACTCCCCCACAAATTTTTCCACAAAATTTCTCATGATGACTCGAAGCCGAGCCATATATAATGCCGGCCGTGATCAAGCCACGACGAGTGAACAAACGATGTTCTCCAAACCACGAGAACCCGAGCACGGCACTCAAGAGCAGCTTGATGCAATTAACCGGAGGATGGACGCGATGCTCCAAAGACTCGACAATATAGCCGAGCAAAATCAAGCACAACCTGCGCAACGACGCACGCCGCCACCAAGGCGACGACACGGAGCCGGACACCACCAAGCCCAACACCATGACTCTGAAGGATCCAACAAGGAATATTTCCCCGACCATCACTCGGATCGGGATGAAGAATGGAGGTTGCCAAAATTAAATATTCCATCTTTTAATGGCGCCTCCAATGGAGATAAATTTCTCAATTGGGTTGAAAAGGTCGATAAATTTTTTTACCTTTAAAACCATTCCGAGAAATTCAAGGTACAATTGGCATCCTTGCAGCTTACGAACTATTCAAGTCTTTGGTGAGATAGCCTTCGAGCACAATGGAGGAGAGAACGAGAAGGAGAGGTCACGACATGGCGTGCCATGAAGTATCTCATGCGAAAGCAGTTCGTCCCGAGCCACTATCGCCAAGAGCTCTTCCTACAATTGCAAGGATTGAGACAAGGTAATTCATCAGTGGATGAGTACCTTACGGATTTTGAAACACTTTGGATTCGGTGTGATTTGGCCAAACCCGAAGAGAAAATTATGGCACGGTTCACCCGAGGTTTGCATCGTGACATTGGCGATGTTGTTGAACTACAACCTTTGGAGTCGTTTGATACACTAATTCAGATGGCTCTAAGGGTCGAGAGACAAATCAAGCGGAAGGACAAAGCCGTGAGTCAACGCGCGGCACCGAAAGCGCCAACACTGTATCGGCCAACGCCAAGGACTAAGGATCCAGGCACAGAGCCGAAGCCGTGGGCCCCAAGGCGAGACACGGACGCCAAACCACAGGACTCGGTATGTAATACCCCACTTTTCTGGGTAACCTAAACCTATAGGAATATAGCACGTTTTGGCAAGGGTACAATATGCGTTAAGAGATGATGGATGTTGAGGTGGAGTTACACTTTTGGAAATAGTAATTTAGATGATTTGGAAACAAAGTTGGATGTTAGAATTGGTAGTTGATAAAGTAAGGTCAATGTGAAAATTGGACTATATCAGTTTAAGGGTTGAATTAAAGTTTGAGAAAATGGAAAATAGAAAGTTGTGAATAAAGGACCGGTCGACCTATGATTAGTATCGGTCGACACCTTGGTCGTGAGGAACTTGATCCGGTCGACCTATGTTAGAAATCGGTCGACCCTTCCAAGGTGAACCACCTTGACACAATGTTAAGATTAGCCAATTTCAGAGATTTTACGTTCTTAAAATGAGTTTAAGTTCGTCTCATGAAATTTAATATACTTGTTTTTGGAATTATAGCAACAAATATTACTCAATTTGGAGGTCTGTAGAGAAAGTTATGGGATTTGGACATTTATAGTTAGTAACAACAACAAGGTTAAAAATGGATAACTGGGTAGTTTTAGTTTTTCTATTTTATCATGATACAGATGAGCTTAAGTGGCAAAAAAATCTTCTACAAAATTATAGAAGACATAAAAAGGAGAAGATTTATAGGTTTAACAACTCAATTGGAGTTTTGGTGCGAAAGTTATACACGTTAGAAGTTGACAAATGAAAACTGGACTAAGGAAATATAAACTTTTGAGCAATGTTCGGTGTTTTGTATAATTTATACCTTTAATCTCTTAATTTAACGTTTATGTCTTCTACAAAGTAAAACTAGACTTAATATAAAAAATAATGGCGTTTGAATCATAGAAATCTAAGTTGTAGAACAAAAGTTATGAAAGTTTTAAGTGGCGGTCGACCTATGAACAATGTCTGGTCGACACAATTGTCTACTTTAGGTCGACCCCAGGAATTTGGTGGAGTCGACACAATTGTGTGTTTGGGTCGACCCCAGAATCGAAGAGGGGTCGACACAAAATGTTCTCTGGGAATACGTTCGGTCGACACAATTGACGTGCGGTCGACACATTCCTGTTTTGAGTTGAAAAGTCAGCCAAAACGTAGAGGATCCTGATTGATGGATATAAAAGGAAGATTGATTTTGTTTAGTTAAGAGATAAGATGGCATGGTCTGCCATTCCCTACCAGCACGACCTCTTCTCCCTGTCAATTTACTAAGAGTTCTCTCGTCTGATAAGGGAGAGGAAGACTGTGAAAGAAAATGGATTTCGTGAAAGAAAGAGAGTAAGAAAATGAAGGGAAGTGGAAAACACTAAGGCTCTCGTGGAAACCAAAGTTCAAGGTAATATTATTCTATCCTCTAAGTTTCTTTTAAGTTCAGTAAGGATAATATGATGATATTGGTTTGATTGATTGATAAAAATGAAGGATTTCAAGTAGAATGTTAGAAAATCAGTTGATTGTATGCAAGGTTAGAGTTTTTGAGATTCGGTCAGGTTTTAGCACGAATTAGAGTTTATGACCTTCATAAGAATTAAAGTAGACTCTTAGGGTGATTTATAACTGTTAAAATCACTCAATTTAGAGCTATGTAGAAAACGTTATGGACATTGCAAGTCAGTGTACGAAAACTGGAAAGAGTTTGGGTCGACCCCTTGTAGTTTGGGTCGACCGATAAGAACACAGACTCTGTTTTGTCGACATGGGTCGACCCCTGAAAGTTTATGTCGACCCAATAACTGTTCAAACAGTGAATGCCCGCTGTTTTNCCCACATTAACTTGACTGTTAAGTGAAAGAAAAGAAAAGAAATGAACAATACTGAAAACTGCATTGTTTTTATAAAGCAGCATATGCATAAAAGTCTCATAATTGTTTTATTATTATGGATTAACTTACTGAGCGTTAGGCTCATTAAATAAGCTTTGTAATGTAGGGATAAATGCTTGAGATGGTGAAGTACGTCCATTGCGGAAGTTTGCGGCTATTAGTGCAATTTTGACCGGTGGGCGGCCCATGTAAATGGAAATGTTTTGTTTGAAAACTAATGTATAATATTATGTTTAGTTTATAACTTTTTTGTAATAACTTGGTTTTTAATGTTAAAGTATAAGTATGTTTTGGATTACTTATCACGAATATAATTGATTTTGATGAAGTTAAATAAAAGTCTTCCGCTGTATTTTATCTCAAGGATTTCAAATTGATAATTTTACCTTAAATTGTTTAAAGAGAGTACATGTGTAAAAAAAAAATTAATTAAGCAAAAGAAAAATCGGGCGTTACAATATGGTATCAGAGCACACCGGGTTTTAAAATTGTTTCTGCAGACTGCATAACAACACAAGCTTTCAGATGGAGATGCTTCATACACTGTAAGTTTGTTAATGATTATATTATTGTTTGTATTTATGGGTTGCTAAATTGTTAAGGCTTAGTTCAATATGATGAGAGGAGTGATTCGGGATTATGCAATTTGTCCAAACAATTGAAGCCCACGGTCTTGGGATGCCGGAAGGACGGATGGAATGGTATAGGAAAGAAAGACCATGGCCATTTGATTTCTTTTTCCAAGTGTCAATGATCTCCTTTATTTTATCAAGGGAGGAAGACTTCTCTAGGAGGACGCTCGGGTTTGAATGAAATTTTTCATAAAGGGAGAAACCCGGTAGCCCAGAGATCAAGTCCAGAAATCCAAGCCTTTCAAATAAATGTGATTGATCCACCTAGACCAGAGGGATTTCTTATTACCTTGAATGTTCCAAATTGCTTTAGCATGAAACGCTTTGTTCCAAAATCCAAGGTCCCGAAGACCAAGCCCTCCCTTTGATTTAGGCAAGCATACAGTGGACCAAGCGATAACCGCTTTGCCCGATCCCCAAAGGAAATTCCTACAAATTTTGATGGACTTTAATTTGATCACAGCAGGGTTATTAAAGATGGACATCCAAAAGCATTCTACTCCTTGAAGAACCGATCTAAGAAGCTCGAGACGGCCAGCATGGGAGAGGGAGGAAGCACCCCAGCCAAGAACATTATCCGTTAGTTTGCGGATAAGAGGGAGATAATGATTGGAATGGAGGGTTCCTACTGAGAGAGGAATGCCGAGATATTTGAATGGAAAAGATCCGAGGCTCAAAAAAGAAAATTGGAGGATGTCATTGAGGTCGCTTGGACCTATTGCAGCAGAAAAATGCTCGACTTAGCCCGATTCATTTTCAGGCTGGAGACTGAACCAAAATCAGTAATGCAATCAAGAAGAATTTTTACCGAAATAGGGTCACCACTGGCTAATAGCATGAGGTCATCCGCATAGATCAAGTGAGTGATATTAAAATGCATACAAAGAGGATGGAAGTTGAAAGGAGAAAGATGAGTTCTGGATTTGATCAATCTCGAGAGGTATTCAAGTAAAATAACAAAAAGATATGGAGAAAGAGGGTCTCCTTGACGAAGGCCATTTTTGCCTTTGAAAAAAGCAGCAAGACTTTCTTTGATTGATATGGAATAGGAGGTCGTGGAGTAGCATTCCGAAAGCCAATTAACAATCATAGGAGGGAAGCCTAAGCCAACTAGAACTTCTTTAAGGAAGGACCAATTAACCGAGTCAAAGGCTTTGGAAAGATCGGCTTTGATGATACATCGTGGAGAGGCTTTTTTATCCTTGTACTTCCTCATAAGCTCTTGCATAAGTAAGATATTTTCCTTGGATTGGACAGACGTCTTGGATGGATCAGGATGAGATATTCTTTGACCGAAATTAGACCAATATTCTTCCCTTCAGCTGATGGTTCGAACCATTAAAGATATGATCGGCTGAATTTGAAAAGTGACTGCTGTGGACCAAGGTTTGAATAGGCTTCGGGTATCAATGGATTTGATGCGTGCCAATTTAAAATGGAGGGTCTTGATTCTCTTCTCTTCAGCTGGAAATCTGAACCAATATGGATATGCTCAGCTGAATTTGAACGAAGACCAAGGTCGACCGTGGAAGAACTTTGATTGTCCGAGGAGGTGCGCGCACAGCTGACCGGGGTTGACCTTATCTCGGACACCACGGAATCCGTGTGGGCCATTTTGAATTTAATCTCTCGGATGAACCTAGCTTGAATGAGTGAGGAGATTATGGCTGAACCTGGACGCTGATCATTAAGTTTTCTGCCAATGTCTCGGAGGTGTGAGCAGCTGATTCAAAAAAGGTGACCCAGCATTGACCCTATCTCGGACATCAAGGGATCCGCGTGGGCCATTTTTAAATTTGGCTGTCAGACGCTCCTCCCGTGATTTGGGCAGCTTGAACGTGGTCTCTTTTTGAATGAGAATCCCCAGTGATCCGTCGGTGGCTCCATGAGTGGTTAATGTGCGCGCGGGGCCATTTTCAAAATGCTACCGGCTGATCTTCTCTCCGGACATTAAGGAATATGTCCGTGCCATTTTGAATTTATGACTTCGGACACTTCTAGGCTGTCCGAAATAAAATAAAGGCACGGGTATTTCTGATGTAAAACCTTGTTGGTCTGTTGATGTCTTGAAATGTGCATCCACCGTCTATGTCTCGGACACCGATAAGAACGTAGTGAAATGCGATACTTGGTGTGAATTGCAGAATCTCGTGAACCATCAATTTTTTGTGCCTGAAGCCTGCTGGCTGAGGGCACGCCTGCCTTGGCGTCACGCATCATAGCCCCCGCACCAAAATAAAAACCATGTCAATTGCGTGCATCGAAGTAGACTTGTGCTGCTGCTTTGCTCGGGCTGGTTGGGAGAGGTGGTGGGGGCGCAGATATTGGCCTCCTATGCGAAATAATCATAGTTGGTCTAAAACGGAGTCCTCGGCATCTCGCGGCGCTATCGATGGTGGTTGACATGCCCTCGACGAATACATTGCGCTCGCAAAATGCCCATCACGACCCTAGTGCGTCGGCGAGTCGGATACAAATGATGAGCAGATGTTATCAAAGCGACCCCAGGTCAAGCGGGATTACCCACTGAGTTTAAGCATATCAATAAGCAGAGGAAAAAAACTTACAAGGATTTCCTTAGTAACAACGAGCGAACCGGGAAATGCCCATCTTGAGAATCGGGTGCCTACGGCGTCCGAATTGTAGTCTGGAGAAGCATCCTCAGCGACGGACAGAGCTCAAGTCCCCTGGAAAGGGGTGCCGGAGAGGGTGAGAGCCTCGTCGCGCTCGGACCCTGTCGCACCACGAGGCGCTATCTACGAGTCGGGTTTTTTGGGAATGCAGCTCAAATTGGGCGGTAAATTCTGTCCAACGCTAAATATTGGAGAGAGACAGATAGCAAACAAGTACTTTGAGGGAAAGATGAAAAGGACTTTGAGAAAGAGTCAAAGAGTACTTGAAATTGTCGGGAGGGAAGCGAATGGGGGCCGGCGGTGCATCCCGGTCGGATGTGGAACGGCGATCAGCTTGTCCACCAATCGACTCGGGCGTCGACCGACGCGGATTGGGGCGGCGTCACAAGCCCGAGCTTTTGTTGTGCTCACAGAGACGTTGTCGCCCTGATCGTAGCTGGCAGCGCGCACCATTGGCGTGCTCATGCATCAGCGTCGTCGGCCTGCGGGCTCCTTATTCGGCCCGTCTTGAAACACGGACCAAGGAGTCTGACATGTGTGCGAGTTAACAGGCCAGAAAACCCATGAGGCGCAAGGAAGCCGACCGACCTTGATGTTCTGAAAAGGGTTCGAGTGTGAGCATGCTTGTCGGGACCTGAAAGATGGCGGGGCGAATCTAGAGGAAACTCTGGTGGAGGCCCGTAGATACTGATGTGCAAATCGTTTGTCTTACTTGGGTATAGTGGCGAAAGACTAATTGCACATGGGTTAGTCGATCCTAAGAGACAGGGCAATCCCGTCTGACAGCGCCCAACCTGCGAGCATCGAAAGGGAATCGGGTTAAAATTCCTTAACCGGGATGTGGCAGCTGACGGCAACGTTAGGGAGTCCGGAGACATCGTCGAGGACCTCGGGAAGAGTTATCTTTTCTGTTTAACAGTTTTCCCCTGATGTGCCACCGGAGAACATCAAGCACATCACAGACCTAGCCCTGATAAGCACGGAAGATTTTACAAACTTAGGTTCTCATTTTGCAGGAAACATAGTCTCAAAAATTCCTTCCGAACATGATTGGGAATGACCCAAGGTCTCAATCACATGGAGTCTGACCACTCCCGGCCCCGACACGACTATCGAACAACACCCTAACCACCTACCGACGACCAATGGACAAACGACCGTCGACGTGGCTGAAATCCTAAAGGATTTTGGCCCAAAGGAAATAAGTGGCCGACGTGAGTGAACGCCCGATCCAATCCTCTCGGATCCCGCGTTTCTCCCATGAAGACCGAGTCCTCGGCCCCCTAATGCCGAGCCCCGACCACATGTTTATTTAACCAGCAAATAAATATTGGAGAAGGAAGAGAAAGCAGCCCAAAGAAGAAGAACGCACGAAGGCACACAAAGGACCACTGCGACCGAACCATGGTCAAGCCACGGTCAAGCCACGGTCCACCCTCGGTCAACTAGGAGACCTTGACCAAATCCCATCGGCCACTTTACTTAAATTCTTAAGTAATCTGATTGTTTGGTCAAGGAAAGGACAAGGTTTGAATTAGCACACAAGGATTTATCGGCGTCCGAGGCATGGACACCCCCGGTGCACGCTTCAAGACATCAATGGATAACCGAGTCTTTACATCTGAATTTCCCATGCCAATACCTTCTTTCGGACCACCTAGGAGCGCCTGAAGTCACATTTTCAAAATGGCACGGACATATGACTTGATGTCTGGAGAGATGTTCAACCGGCTACATTTTAAAAGTGCCCGCACGCGCCCATAAGCCGTTTAAGGAACCACCTCCGAGCCATCGGCAACAACTGAAAGATCTGCGTCCGAATTTTTCCATGAATCTCTTCACTAAGTCAGACTAGGTTCATTCAAAGGCTTAAATTCATAATGGCCCGTGCGGATCCCTCACTATTCGAGATAAGGTCAACTCTAAGTCGCCATTTTGAATGAACCGCGCGCACCTCTTAGCCATCGGCGGAAATTGAAAGATCCGCGTCTGAATTCAGCCATGAATCTCCTCACTCAGTCAGACTAGGTTCAACCAAGAGTTTAAATTCAAATTTGCCCGTGCGGATCCCACGATGTCTGAGATAAGGTCAACCCCGGTCGACATTTTGAACGAGCCGCGCACGCCCACGAGCCATCGTCAATCAATCGACGATTCAAATTCAAATGAGACCGTGTGTGCCCACACTCATGTTAACCAAAGGTCAACCAAAGACTTTATTCAAAAATGGCTCGAGCAAATCCCACAATATTGGGATCATGGTTAACTCGGTCGCCATTTTGAATAAGCCCGCGCAAACTCACGAGCCAATGACGGCCAGCCGAGGAACCAGACCACGTGTCATTTCAATCTGACCACCGAGAGTATTTAAGATAAGCCTTATCCAAATTGGCTCGAGCCAATCCTTCATTGGTCGGAGCTTATCCCATCCGGTGCAACTCCTTGGTCAACAACGGGTCTCCCTCCGTCAAACACGGTCCTCATTCAAATTAAGCTGAGCATATCTTTAATGGATCGAGCCTTCAGTCAAAGAAGAGCGTCCTTGGTCTTCCTAAAGTGAAAGAAGATCTTCCCAAAGCTAATCCTAGGGGTTCATGTAATCTAAAGGCCTAAAATGTCTGTCCTCTCTTTTTACGTTTTTAGCATTTAAGTGTATCGGCCTCACCTTTTAGAGGCAGAGAGAATTTTAATAAAATTGTGCATTGGACCTTCTTTCCTTCGGTTGAAGCTTTTTCCGACGCTCCTTCTCCAGTGAGTCATATCCAGCTGAGTGTGTCAACCCTCGTGAGTGTGATCGGTGAGTCATATCCGAACACTACCGAGGTCTACCAAGGCGAACACTTTGATTGCTCAAGTGTTCGACTTGTACAACCTCATCCTCCATTTTTATCCTTCCCAGATCCCTAAACAATTTCATCGAGCCCTTCCATCATTTTCCACTTCATTCCCATTAATTGTTAACCCATTTCACTTCTGCATTCCAAATTCCCATTTTTCCCAAGTCCATTTTCCCGATTGCCGCACAACCCTCTCTCCCGAGTTTGGTGTGCACGCATTCTTCCGACCATGGTGCGCCAACCCTTCTGGACGGCACACCATCTTTGTATCAGAGCCAAAATCCTTCATTCTCTCTCCCCCACAAATTTTTCACTCACCTAAACCCATTCCCGAAATGATGACTCGTAGCGGTGCTATCCATAACACTCAAGAACAATTTGATGCAATCAACCGGAGAATGGATGCAATGCTCCAAAGACTCGACGACATTGCCGAGCAAAACAAAACCCGACTGGCGCCACGACCCACGTCACCACCTAGGCGAAGACCCAGAGCCGGTCACTACCAGCCCTACCTCGTGGCTCGGACGGATACGATGAAGAATTCTTCCCCGACCATCAATCGGACCGGGATGAAGAATGGAGGCTGGCCAAATTGAATATTCCTTCGTTCAATGGTGCCTCCAACGGTGACAAGTTTCTTGATTGGGTTGAAAAGGTCGACAAAATATTCGACCTTTACAACCATTCTGAGAGACTAAAAATCCAACTTGCATCATTAGAACTCACAGATTACGCTAGCCTTTGGTGGGATAGCCTCCGAGCCCAAAGGAGGAGAGACCGAGAAGGCGATATCACAACTTGGAGAACCATTAAGGATCTCATGCGGAAGCGGTTCGTCCCGAGCTACTACCGACAATAACTTTTCCTCCAGCTACAAGGACTATGACAAGGTAACTCATCGATGGATGAGTACCTTACGTACTTTGAAACACTTCAGATTTGGTGCAATTTGGCCGAACCCGAAGAGAAAATCATGGCACGGTTCACTCGAGCCCTACACGGACACATTGGCGATGTCGTGGAGCTGCAACCTCTGGAGTCGTTTGATACCCTCATTCAAATGGCTCTAAGGGTGGAAAGGTAAATCAAATGGAAGGGCAAAGTCGTAAGTCAACGCTTGGCCCAGAAGGCACCAACACCGTACCGGCCCGCACCAAGGACCAAGGATCGGGGCCCAACACCAAAGCTGTGGGCCCCAAAGCGAGACACGGACACCAAACTGCAAGACACGGTAGGAGAAATTTGGTGTTTCAAATGTCTCGGGCGCAGACACATTGCCGCTCAATGTTCGAACCGACAAGTCATGACAATCCTCGAGGAGACCGAGGAGATCGTGAGCAAGGTTGAGAAATCCGCCGTTGTCGAGGAAGCACCGGCCCCGGCCGATGAAGAAATTTGGGACGCCCAAGATGGGCTGAGGCTAATGATGATCCGAAGACTCCTTTCAACTCAGCCACAACAAGAAGAGAACAACGAGAAAACCTCTTCCACAGCCGATACTTGATCAAAGGCAAGGTTTGCTAGTTGATCATCGATGGCGGAAGTTGCACCAACGTCGCATCCTACAAGCTCGTCGAGAAGCTCACGCTGCCCACTACCGAGCACCCAACACCTTATAAGCTACGATGGCTCACCGACCGCGAGGATGTCTGGGCAAACTTTGCGATCGGCCACAACAAGGACATGGTCCTATGCGACGTGGTGTCGATGAGCGCCACTCATTTGCTGCTCGGCCGACGATGGCAATTCGACCGACACGTGATGCACAACGGCTACACCAATCAATACACGCTCAAGATGAATGGGCATAGCATCATATTGGCTCCTATGACACCAAAGCAAATTGCTAAAGACGAGGCCAAAAGAAAGGAGGCGACGACTAAAGCGAACCTCTTTATGGGCCGAAAGGAATTGAAACGCACTGAGAGCATGAAGATGATGGAGAGGAGCACATTCCCGAGATAGTCCATCCCCTCCTAGACCAATATCGAGATGTATTTCCGGAGTAGCTTCCTGACAGTTTACCACCGTTCCGCGGTGTCAAACACTACATCGACCTCCAACCGGGAGCCACGCTAACCAATCGGCCACCTAACTGCCTCAACCCAGAGGAGAGCAAGATCTTGCAAGAACAAGTGCAAGAGCTTCTTGCTAAGGGCTACATACGAGAGTCCTTGAGCCCATGTGCGGTCCCAGAACTCTTAGTGCCAAAGAAAGATGGAAGCCACCGTATGTCCGTGGATAGCCAAGCCATCAATGACATCACCATCGAGTACAGGTTTCCGATGCCTCGACTCGACAATTTGTTGGATGAGCTTAGCGGGGCAAAGATCTTTTCCCGGGTGGACCTTAAGAGCGGCTACCACCAAATTCAGATGCGCGAGGGCGATGAATGGAAGACGGCCTTCAAGACACGCTACGGGTTGTTCGAGTGGCTCGTCATGCCATTCGGACTCACCAACGCCCCTAGCACGTTCATGCTCCTCATGAACCACGTACTCCGAGAGTACTTGGGCAAGTTTATCATCGTTTATTTTGATGAAATTCTTGTCTATAGTACGGACATACCAAGCAACCTAGACCATTTAGAGCGGCTCTTCATCACCTTGCGGCGGACCAAGCTCTTCAGAAATCGCAAGAAATGCACCTTCGTCCAACGGCGCATCCATTTTCTCGGCTTCATTCTATCCGAGGGCGTCGTAGAGGTGGATGGCGAGAAGATCAAGGCCATCCAAGAGTGGCCAGTACCAAAGGGCGTCTTAGACGTACAGAGCTTCCACGGCCTCGTGAATTTCTACCGACGATTCATTAAGGGATTTAGCACTATTATGGCCCCGTTGACCGAGCTCACTAAGAAAGGAAAGGAGTTTGAGTGGTCAAACATTTGTCAAGCTAGTTTTGACCACATCAAGACTCGACTTTGTGAAGCACCCGTGTTAACCCTTCCGGATTTCACCAAGGCATTCGAGGTGGAGTGCGATGCCTCGGGAACGGGCATTGGAGCGGTCTTGATGCAAGAGGGCTGCCCAATTGTCTCTTTTAGCTAGAAGCTCAAGGGTGCAACCCACAACTATTCCACCTACGACAAGGAGCTTTATTCCTTGATTCGGGCCATTTGAGTATGGCAACATTACTTGTTGCCGAGGGAATTCATCATCCACATAGACCATCAAGCCCTCAAATTCATCAAAGGCCAAGGGAAACTAAACTGGAGGCATGCTAAGTGGATTGAATTCCTAGAGAAGTACCCGTACATCATTAAATACAAGAAAGGCGACACGAAAGTGGTGGCCAACATGGGAGAACGCCTGATCCAATCCTCTCAGATCCCGCATTTCACCCATGAAGACCAAGTCCTCGGCCCCCTAATGCCGAGCCCCAGACACATTTTATTTAACCAGCAAATAAATATTGGAGAAGGAAGAGAAAGCAGCCCAAAGAAGAAGAACGCACGAAGGCCCACAAAGGACCGCCGCAGCCGAACCATGGTCAAGCCACGGTCAACCCTGTAGGATCGAGATTAACCTAAGTGGGGGGGGGGGGGGGAATTAGGTTAACTAAACTTTTTAAATACTAAGTCAAATTCGTGCAAATTTTTTAGTTATTTCCAAACTCTAGTGCGGAATTCTTAAACAAATAACTAAGAGTTTGGAGTAAAGAGAATGTCACCGGTTTGGTAACGCGGTTCGGCCAACCTTGCCTGCGTCTGCACTTCAAGGTACCTCCTTGAAGATATTTCACGCTCAAACCTTGAGCTTCACTACGATTGACTTACGGGTGTCAATCAAACCTTTGACTCTTTTCTTGAAGGAGCGTCACCCCTTTTACAATGATCGTTCAGAGAGAACTATTACAATTTGTACGGTTATAAGAACCGACTCACTCAGTCTCAAGAATGATATACAAGTTTAGTAGTAGGATTTGAGAGAGTAAAAAGTCTGAGAAGAATTTGGCAGTACTTTGGCGTAGTTTTCTCTCTTTTCAAAATCTCTCGTTTAAATGAGCTTGCTTCATCTATTTATAGGTTGCTGCTGAGCTCCCAAATTGGGTCGACACATTGTTGTTGGGGTCGACACATGCATTATCCATTAGACACAGCGAAGATATAGCCGTTGAATATTTTTTGTCCGTTGGTGCTGATAGGTCGACATAATTTTTTGTTGCGGTCGACATAAATTCTTCTCTAGAATAATTGGGGACGACACAACCTTTTGTGCGGTCGACATAACTCTGAAGGATCTGTCTCTAGAAAATCTGGGGTCGACACATGTAGGTTGGGGTCGACACAAATCTAAAGGATCCGTCTCTGGAAAATCTGGGGTCGACACATGTAGGATGTTGTCGACACAAATAGGTTACGTCGAGACATATTTTGAACGTTGGAGTCGACATGAAAAATGCAGGCTCAGCTTTGAGGGGTTGACACATAGATTATGGTAAGGTCGACACAATGTCTTTTCTAGGGTCGACACAGACAGTTTGAATGGGTCGATACATTTGCATGTTGCACTCCCTTTTTTGGTCGACACAAGTTATATAGGTGGGTCGACACAAGTTATATAGGTGGGTCGACACAATTAGAAAGACTCGGCCTCTGTTTTGAAAAGAGGTCGACACAATGGGCTGTGGGTCAACCTTCTTGATTTTACAAGGGTCGACACAAGGTATTTTGGGTCAACACAAAACACTGCATATACTTGAAATTTCTGCAGCACTTAAACAAATTGTTAGACTTTAATTATACCCTTCAAATAGGGTATTTCTCATGAATGGTTAAGTCTAATTTAAACATTGTAAAGTAGTTTATTTTATCTTTCATGCTTATCTCACATAGTTATCATAAAAAACAATTGATTGCTATAAAAAACAAGCCAACAATCTCCCCCTTTTTGATGATGACAAAAACTTTTGAAAGATAAATTACTCCCCCATAGACAAAGCATGTATGAAAGATTTTCAATGCTCCACCATAGAAAGACACTCATGCATAACAGATTAATATAACTTATGCATAAACATCATTTTCTCCCTGATTGACATTATCAAAAAGAATAGACATAACCAAAAATGATATTCAATACGAGTAAAGTAGCATTGTTTATACAAAAGAGGAGATACGCAAGAAGTTAAGAGTTCTCCTAAGACAAAAAAAAACTTTCCTATACTACTCTACAGCTGGTGAAGAGATGGGAGAGTCAAGAACAATGGTGGCTACAGCAGCTGGTGAAGAGATGTATCCTATGTCTATGCAACGTCTTCTAAAGAACACGAAAAGTACATACAGCTCCATGTTGCTGATGTTGTCTCTATGGCCATCCTTAGGTAATAGATTATATGTGAGAAAGTGATGCACTAAGCGAGCCACAATACTGAGATCACTGGCCTTAGGTCGATAAGGCACATGATAGGAATCTTAGAGAATGAGAGATTGTAGTCTTCTAAGGTATGCTTTATCCAAAGCATTTGTGCACAACAACTTCCGGTTGCGATATACTCACTTTCGGCGGTTCAAAGTGCTACTAAATTCTGTTTCTTAGAAAACCATGAAACTAATGATTCTCCTAGAAATTGACAAGAGCCACTAGTGCTCTTTCTATCCACAAGGCTCCCGGTGTAATCCGAATATGTATATCTAATTAAATTCAGTGAGGTTCCCTTGGGATACCATAATCCTAAGTTTACTGTTCTACTCAAGTATTTGAAAATCCTTTTGACAGCTTTTAAATGAGATTCCTTAGGGGTGGCTTGAAATCTAGAACAGAGACATACACTAAAGAAAATATCGGGTCTACTAGTGTTTAGATATAGAAGAGATCCAATCATACCACAATATTTCTTGATGTCCACATCTTGACCATTTTCATCTTTGTCCAATTTTGTTGTGGTACTCATGGGAGTTCTTGAGGATTTGCAAGAGTCCAATCTGAATCTCTTAAGCAATTCTTTGACGTATTTTTCTTGACAAATGAATGTTCCATCTAAGGATTGTCTAATTTGGAGTCCTAAAAAGAATTTAAGCTCTCACATCATGCTCATCTCAAATTCATCTAGCATGAGAGAAGCAAAGTTATCGCAAAGGTTTTTGTTTGAGGCTCCAAAGATGATATCGTCCACATAAATCTGGACAAGTCACTATCGTGTTCAGTAAAGAGGGTTGAATCAATTTTTCCCATTTTGAACTCTTTCAAAAAGAAAGTTCTTCAACCTATCATACCAAGCACGAGGAGCTTGCTTAAGACCTTTATGAAGTTTATAAACGTGGTCTGCATTGTCAAAGGCTTCAAAGCCCATATGTTGCTCCACATAAAATTCTTCCATTATATACCAATTTAGGAAGGTACTCTTAACGTCCATTTGGAATAGAGTGAAATTTTTCTGGCATGCATAGGCAAGTAGCATGCGAATTGACTCCATTCGTGCTACTGGTGCAAAGGTTTCTTTGAAATCTATCCCCTCTTCTTAATGGTATCCTTTTGCAACCAGTCTTGCCTTGTTTCTAATGACAACACTATGTTCATCTAGTTTATTCTTGAATACCCATTTAGTTCCAATGATGGTGCGATCATTAGGTCTAGGAACTAACTCCAAAACTTGGTTTCTCTGAAATTTATTTAGTTCCTATTGCATGACCATTATCCAGTTTTCATCCAATATGGCCTCATCAAATTTCTTAGGCTCCACTTGAGAAATAAATGCTACATTAGCACATAAGTTCCTAAGGGAGGCTCTAGTTTTGATGCCCAAGGAGGGATCACCAACCACATCCTCTAATAGGGTCACCATTTGTATTCTCTTCTCGGTTGTTTAGAGGAGTTTCAGAGGGGGTAACCTCAAGAGAATCTTTCTCATTTTCTTCTAGAGATAAAGAATCTATGTCTCTTATAAGTTTCTCAACTTTGTTCCTATTTTCTAACAAGAGGGGTGATTCATCAAAAACGATATGCATAGATTCTTCAACTACTAGGGTCCTTTTGTTGAAAACTTTATATGCTTTGCTAGACAAAGAGTATCCAAGGAAGATACCAAAATCTGTTTTTGAATCAAATTTTCCTAGGTTGTCCTTGGTATTTAAAATATAACATTTGCATCCAAAGGGCCTAAAATTCTTAACACTAGGAGTTTTACCCGACCATATGACATGAAGTAGGGATTAGAATAATGGAAATATGTTGGATCGGTGGATTTTTAGGTACTTATGGAAAAATCAGATTTGGGATGAACTTTGGATGCTTGGATCTTGCAAACAGGAGTGAGATTTTTAACAAAATTTTTAGGAAATCTTAAGGGATAACGGTAAAAAGCATTATCCAAAAATTAAGGGATTCTCACGCACGGATTTAAGATATGCTAACTATGGTGAAATCGTTTAAGGGGTTAATTTAGGGTTTTCTCAGCAGATTCAAGAAAACAAGGATGAATTTGGAAATGTTAATAACTAGTAAACGGGGATGAAATTGGACCTGAAATTTGGAGGTTATATAAATGAATAAGAGTAAAAGAAAACTTCAAAAGTTTGCAAAATTCTCACGGATGGTTTAGGAGTTGTGGAGGCGAGATGGAAGATGAACGCATAATGGCCTTAGACCATGAATATGGCTGGATAAATGTGGCAAGGATAGATCGTCTTAGCTCAGAAAGACAATCAACTATGGTTGTCTCTCGGTGGCCGAATTTTGGATTCCGGAGACCGAGTCTTTGGAGGAAAAACTCCAAAGGGGGAGATTCAAAAAGAAAAATCTTCTAAATTCAAATCTGAGAATTACATTCAGCATAGGTACGATTAAATAGAAAATTAAACTAAAACATGCTTATCATCGGACGGTCTAGATCATCAATCCATGGCTTCAAAGATGGACCAATGAGGAGCCTTCATGGGACGCTCCTCCTCCAGCTCATTAGGCTCCAAGGAAATGTCCTAAATATCCTCCCAAATGATAATTAGCTAAACTTTTATTCTTCAATTTTCCCAAAGGCTTTAGGACGTGGATTAGGCATGAAACCGATCATGGATGACTATTCCTAGACTCTCTGTGATTGCATCGTTTGACAAAGAAAACAATGTCCAAATTTAACGTTCTACCACTACCTGAAAACCTTGAAGGATTGACTACATTTCATATGAAGACGTTGTCTTCATTTGAGGGCGGGCCGGTTGTCAAATGATCAGAGGAAGCTTTGGAGGTCCAGTTGTGCCGGATAAAATTGTGGTACTCATGCTTTGTTGCTTGTACCACTAGCATGGGGGCTTCGACTCCTTCTTCCATCCGACATCCATGCTTTGACTTCAAAGGAAAGAATTGGAGCTGAAAAATGTTGAATTCTTCAATGATATAGGGAGCTACAAAATTAGAAAACACATTAGGCAAACATTCATGGCAAGAGAATTTTTGGGCCCTCCATATCATGTCATTCTCCCGGGGTTGATCAGGATTTGTTCTCAAATCCAAAACCTTCTCAATCCTTTGATGAATCTCTTTCCGTAATTCAATATACACGGTCATGTTTAGGTTGTATTTGATTATTTTCTTGATCAAAGATCCAATAGCCACGGTGTTCTCTCTATTCACTTTTTAGGGCACTGAGACTTCACATTAGTGGAGAGATAGGTCCTGACGTCGAACATATCACCACTTGTTAGAAGGATGAAAAGTTGTAAACCATTTAACCACCAAAAGAATTGATTACCCAAATTCGTGCATGTGTTTTTTCCCAAAATAAGCGTTCATCCCAAGATAAAAATAACATCCAAAACATTAGGTTGGTTGAAAACCTTTCCATCTTAAAATAGAAAATAAACCACGCACTTGTATACATCTCCTTTTTTTTAATGACATGGTCAATCATAATCTTATTCCAAGGAAGCAAAACATTTTTAAAGACCATTGTACCAACTTCAAGATCACGAGTATTTAGTATCTCATCACACAAGCTTTTGTGTTCAATGACCATGGTTGATGTAGACAAAATGTATCCAAATTCAAAAAGCTTCTAAAATCATCGTGTGTAATTCCAAATGAGTTCTCCCTCATTAATTTCTCAATTTCACAACAAGGCAAAGCCAGCTCATAATTTCCCAAAAAAAGTCCTTTAGTTCCAAATTTTGCATGCTAAAAAACAACCACAAAATTCTTCTTTAAAAAGTTAACGTCAACATCACTTAAATATCTACTATCAATCCAATCAATCTCATGAAGATACATAAGAACTTGGTCAAATTGATGATACCTTTCGGCCACAACCTTGTGCGGTTTGGCCATTTCATCCTCTCGGTCTACTTGGCTATGATGATGTATCAATAGGAGCTCTTCATGCTCACTCTCGGGCTTTTGGAGCTCCGTCTCGCTTTCGATTCCTCCTTCATTATGTGCTGTCAATGAAAGGTTAGCCATCACATCTTCTTGGTTAGGATCTTGAAATTCTTCCAAGATATCATAAGAGAGGTCGGGTTCCATGGAAAAGTGATTCTCCTCAAAACTGAAGTCTTCTTCCACTTGCTCGGTTTTTACTTCAAGATTTCCGTCCACTTGTTGCTAGTGAGTCTTAGCATAATTTTCAGCAATATTGTCTAAGTCTGAACGTGCTTCCAACAACAATTCTTTTATCTCAACCAACAAGTCTATGTTATCCAGTTCAAGGTGCTTCATGTAGTGGGTTTTTGCTCGAGAGTGATTGAGTTTTCCATTTGGGAAAAATTCCCTTCTCATTAGATTCTTTAAGGTCTTCCAAGTTCTAACTTTATCTTCTCCATTTATCATTCTCTCCTCTTTGAGATATTGCCACCAATTATAAGCGTCACCAAAAAAACTTCGTGAGGCTACACGAACTTTCCCTATATCCGAGTAGTAATTACATGCAAAATGTGTTTCAACTAAATCCAACCAACAATAATATTCTTCATCATCAAATGCCCCTCTAAAGGAAGGAATTCCAACCTCAGAATAATTTCTCACGTGATTATAGGCTGCAAACCGTGAGGTTTGAAGGGAAACTGAACACTCATCAAGCTTCTTGCGGCTTCTTGGTGCGGTCGACATATCTTTTTGTTTTTATCTACTCCCGGTAGGATTTATGGTTTACTCCTCTTCAAGTATTCATTCTCAAACTCAAAAGTTATCCAAAAATGAGAGAAAATGGAAGAGTGGGAACGGATAAATGGCTCTAATACCAAATGACACGAAATAGGGATGAGAGTAATAGAAATATTTTGGATTGGCTGATTTTTAGGCATTACCCGAAAAATCAGATTTGGGATAAACTTTGGGCGCTTGGATCCCAAAAAACGGGAGTGAGATTTTTAACTAAATTTGGAGGAGATATTAAGAAATGAAAGTAGGATATGGTGTCAAAAAATCACGGGATTCTCACTCACGGATTTAAAGATATGCCGACGATGGTGAAACCGGTTAAGGGGATAATTTAGGGTTTTCTCGGTAGATCCAGGAAAATGAGGAAGAATTTGAAATGATTGTAACTTGTAAACGGGGATGCGTTTGCAACTGAAATTTAGAGATTTTCTAAATGAATAAGGGTGAAAAAATACCTCAAAAATTGGAGAAATTATCACGGATGGTTTAGGAGTTGTGAAGGCGAGATGCTAGTGGATGCAGAATGGCTGGATATGGGGATTTGCAGTAAAATGTGGTTCCTTTCACATAAAAAATGGATGCTTGAGCTATTGATCCACACTCTCACCCTTAGACCATGAAGATTTCTAGAGAAATGTGGTAAGGATAGGTCGTCCTAGCTCGGGAGGATGACCAACTCCGGTTTTCTCTCGGTGGCCGGATTTGGGATTCTGGAGACCGAGTCTTTGGAGGAAAAACTCCAAAGGGGGAGATTCAAAATTTGAAAAGAAAAATCTTCTAAATTCAAATCTAAAGCTAAGTGTTACATCTATTATTTCAAAGGGAACATGCTCCCTCCTTCATGGACCAATTGGTTTGTGTCTTGACATCAAAATTGAATGGATTGGGCTTTTCTTTGTCCTCCAACGTAGGTTCTAATATATTGAGTACTTGTGACCTCTCTCGGATTGGCGATGGATGGTTCAACTCGTGGCATGTCACCATAGTTTCTAGGGGGTCCTTTCCAATATTGGACAGATTGATACTCGATTTATCGTGTAGCATGCCGTAGCTACGGCTTCTGCCCAAAAATACTTAGGAATAGAGTTTTCACTGAGCATTGTCCTAGCTAGCTCTTGAAGAGATATATTCTTTCTCTCAACAACTCCATTTTGTTGAGGAGTCCTAGGAGAGGAGAAATTATGATTGATCTCATTCTTAAGACAATGGAATTCAAATTTCTCATTATCAAATTCTCCTCCATGATCACTACGGATAGCTACAATGGAGAGACCCTTTTTATTTGAAATTTCTTCCTAAAGGAAGAGAAAGTCTCAAAAGTCTCATAGATCTAAGAAATTATACCCAAGTAAATCTTGAGAAGTCATCAACAATTACAAGGGCATAATGCTTGCCACCTAGGCTAGCTACTTTAGAAGGGCCGAATAGATCTAAGTGGTGAAGCTGAAGAGGTTTAGAGGAAGACACAACAAGTTTTGGGGAAAAAGAACTCTTTGATTGCTTCCCCATTTGACATGCATCACACAATTTGTTCTTCTCAAAGGTTAATTTTGGAAGACCTCTAACTAGATTTTTCTTTGAGATCCTAGCTAAGGTATCCATGCTAACATGGCCTAATCACCTATGTCATGCCCAACTATCTGGAGAGGATGTTGCACTAAAACATTTTTCATCAAGGCATGCAACATTATCCAAATCAATTGTATAAACGTTATCGGATCGATAGCCAATGAATAAGATTACCACTTGAGCTATCTTCTATTAAGCAAGATTTGGATTCAAAGATTACCCTATATCCCTTATCACAAAGTTGACTAATGCTTAATAAATTATGCTTTAAACCGTCAACTAAAATGGCATTTTCAATAATAGGGGAAGAGTGATTACCGATATTGCCAATACCAATTATCTTCCCCTTTTGATTTCCTCCAAAAGAGACATTCCCCTTATTTTGCTTGATGGAAGAAAACTTTGAAGGGTCTCCCATCATATGCCTCGAACAACAACTATCGAGGTACCAGAGATTCTTTGCAAGGGAGACTTCCACCTACACAAGGAGAATTAGGAGTTCTTTTTAGGTACCCAAACCATTTTGGGTCCTAGAGGGTTAGCATTGGTTCCTTTGGGAACCCACTTTTGAACAAACCTTTGATTTTTGTCTCTTAATTTTAAAGGACAAACAAAGGAGGTATGGCCTATTTTATTACATACATGGCAAGTTTTTGATTTTTCAAAGAAGTTTTGATACTTCTTTTTCTTCTTGAAAGATTCATAACCTATGCATGCTTTATCAAAGGTTATTCTTTGTTTACCAAGAAGCATGTTTAAATTTTTGCTTCCATTAGTAAACTTCAGAACTATGCCATTCAAATCATTATTTTCCCTTTTTAATCTACTTATTTCACTTTCCAAGGGATTAACTTTACTTTCATGCTCTTTTGTTAACATGGCATGTTCTTTTTTCAATTGCTTATACTTAGATTTCAAGATATTGAAATCATTAAGTAAGTCATTGAAAGCATCAAAAAATTCAATATCCTCATCAGAATTTTCTAAATCACTAAAGGAGTCAAGTACCTTGTCCTCCTTGGCCATGAAGCACATGTTAGCTTGATGAGGATAAGGAGCTTATACCAAATATCTTCCCCTTTTGATTTTCTAAATACTAAATTTGGATGAGGAGCTTGATGAATCACTGTCATCCCAAGTTGCTTTCATGGCTTTCTTCTTGTAAGCCTTGGGATATCTCTTTGCTTGTGGACAGTCGGATTTGAAGTGACCTGGCTTTCCACACTCATAGCATTTAAGCTTTTTCTCCTCTTCCTTAGGATGCATTTCTTTTCTTGGGAACTCCTTTCCTCTCATCCTTTTTCTTTAAGGAACCTCTTGAATTTCCTTGTATTGAGGGAGACATCTTCATCATCCTCTTCATCGCTCTTGGACTTGTCTTGATTACTAGATGATGCCTTAAGAGCGATGTCTTTTCTCTTAGTTTGTTCCTTCTCCCTAATTGCTTCCTTCTCATTGGCTTTCATCGTGATCTCATGAGTCATTAGAGATCCGATGAGTTCCTCAACTTTTAAAGTCTTGAGATCTTTAGCCTCTTGGATGGCGGTTACTTTTGGTAACCATGCTCTTGGAAGAACTCGAAGAATTTTCCTAACACATTCTTCATCTGTATAAACTTTACCAAGCACTTTTAACCCATTAGTAATGTTAGTAAACCTTGTAAACATGGAACTAACCAATTCATCACTTTGCATAGAAAACAATTCATATTCATGCACAAGCATACTTAATTTGTTTTCTTTTACTTGGTTAGTCCCTTCATGGGTTACCTCGAGTAATTGCCAAATTTCTCGAGCATTATCAAAACCTTGTACTCTATTAAATTCATCACCATTTAAGGCACAATACAAGGTGTTCATTGCTTTGGCATTTAGACTTAATTTCCTTAAGTCATTTTGATCATATTCATTACTCGGTTTAGGTATATTAATGGCATTCTCAGTTTTGATTGGCATGTATGGACCATTTTCAATTATATTCCATACGCTATAGTCCATAGCTTGGACAAAGATTCTCCTCCTAGTTTTCCAATACACATAGTTATTTTCATCAAAGAGTGAGGGTCTAGTAATTGCTTGACTATCTGTGTGTGAGTTGTTCATATTAAAAGTCATAATTCAATTTACCCAAAAACAACACCAAAAATAGGTTAATCAATTTAATTACCTGCTCTGATACCAATTGTAGGATAAAGATTAACCTAAGTGGGGTGGGGTGGTGAATTAGGTTAACTAAACTTTTTAAAGACTAAGTCAAATTCGAGATGGTCCAAAAGTTGCATGAGAAAATTAAAAAGACCATCGAGAAGAAAAATGAGAAATACGCCAAGGCGGCAAACCGAGGCCGCAAGGAGAAAATTTTTCAAGAAGGAGACTTGGTTTGGCTAAAGCTACGATATTTTCAAACATAAGCACGCCAAATTAATACCAAGGGCCGAGGGTCATTTTCGAGTGGCCGAGAAAATCAAATCTGAACGCGTACAAGATTGAACTCCCGGGCGAGTATGGCATCACGACCACCGTCAACGTCAAAGACTTGAATCCTTACTTGGATAATGAGGAGAACGAAGTAATTGAAGAGGAAATGATAGATTTGGGGACAAATCCTCAAGTACCCCAGGAGGATGATGTGCAACCATAGCACATCATGCACATCACGGACCTAGCCCCGAAGAGCACAGAAGATTTTACTAACTTAGTTGCTCATTTTGCAAGAAACATAGTCTCAGAAATTCCTTCCGAACATGATCGGGAACGACCCAAGGTCTCTACTATCCGTTAGACACAGCAAAGATATAGCCGTTGCATGATGTACTGCCTTTTTGGGTCGATACAAGTTATATAGGTGGGTCGACACAATGGGCTGTGGGTCGACACAAAGCATTTTGGGTTAAGCTTCTGGATTTTTGGAGGGTCGACACAAAACACTGCATATACTTGAAATTTCTGCAGCACTTGAACAAATTGTTAGACTTTAATTATACCCTTCAAAGAGGGTATTTCTAATGAATGGTTAA
>QAOC01009784.1:32500-40000 GCA_003255005.1 Begonia fuchsioides
GGGTTGATCATATCCAAATATTGAGGGATCCGTGCGGCTGTTTTGCAAAGCAGTTATGAGAGGATCCTCTGATGATTTGACAGCTTGATCACAGATTTTATGGATGAAAATCTCTTGTGGCTCGCCGGTTGTTAAGTGAATGGCCTTGCACGCGTGCCCGATGGATTCTCTCGGACATCAAGAGATATGTCCGTGCCAATTTGAACCTTGTCTTTCCTTGACCAAATAATCAAATTACTTAAAGATTTAAGTAAAGTGGCCGATGGGATTTGATCAAGGCCTCTTAGTTGACCGAAGGTGGGCCGTTGTTTGACCGTGGGTTAGTCAATGGTTCGGCCATGGTGGTTCTTTGTGGGCCTTCATCTATGGGATCTGCGTTTCTCTTCTTTGGGCTGCTTTTCTCTTCATTCTCTAAGGATATTTGCTGGCTAAGTAAAATAAAACTAAATATGACCGAAACTAGGTCCATGGGTGAGCACTCGATCCATGAGATTTGGACCGGGCGTTCTCTCATATCGGTCACTTATTCCATTGGGCCGAAGCCCTAGTGGACTTCGGTGGGGCCGACAACCGAGTCTCAGTTGGTCGTCATCGTGGGGCGTCCGCTGGGCGCCTGGCGTGTCGTGGTTGGGAGCCCCGGATGTGTCACGGTCTGGTGTGTCGGGCGTGTCGTGGCCAGGGGTTGTCGGACACCATGTGATTGAGACTTTAGGTCATTCTCGATCATGTTCGGAAGGTAGTTTCGAGACTATGTTTTCTGCAAAATAAGCAACTAAGTTAGTCAAATCTCCCGTGCTCATCTATGTCTGTGATGTGCTTCGGTTGCACATCAGGCCATGGCGCGGAGCGCGCGCTGGAGGGAGCCATGATGTGCCACCGGGTATAGTCGGCACGTCGTGGGTCGGATTTGGGGTGAGTGTGGCGCATGGGAAATTGACTCGGGCGAATGGGATATTTAGAAGGTAGAAATGAATTGAAAGGGGAATGTGGGTATTTGGTGTGGAAATTATGGAAATGGCTCGAATAAAAAGAAGGATGGCTTGGTGATCGAAAGAAAGGTGTAATCGGACAATGGAAGGAAATGATAGGTCGTTGGTGAAACGGACTCTGAAGAGTTTTTGGGTTTAAGATGGCTGGACAATTCGAACAGTTAAGCAATCAAAGTGTTCGATTGGTAGACCTTGCCTGCACTCGGATATGACGCACCGATCGGACGTGCAAGGGGTGACACTCTTGGCCAGATATTACTCACCGAAGAAGGGTATGTCAGAAAGAGCTGCAACTTGTTAGGAAGAAGGTGTGTAGTACAATTTTTATTAAAATTCTCTCTGTCTTTCAAATGAAAGGCCGATACACTTAAATAAAGAAAAACGAGAAAGAATTAAATCTAAGCCCTTGGATTCGGCGAACGTCTTGGATCAACCAGGAGAATATCTTCTTTGACTGAGATGAGACCAAGGTGCTCCTCTTCAGCTGATGGTTCGAATCCATAAAGATATGGGCGGCTGAATTTGAAAAAAGACCATGGTGGACCGGGGGAAGACCTTCGGTTGACCGAGGGAAGGCAGGCGCGACTCTTTCAAAATGTTTACCAAGGGTTGACCGTGCCCTGGGCCCAAAACACTCCTCTTCAGCTGCGAATTCAAACCAACATGGATATATGTGGCTGAATTTGAATGGAGACCGTGGTGGACTGGGGAAGACCTTCGGTTGACCGAGAGAGGGCGCGCGGGGTTCTTTTGAATTGGCCATGCTTCGGGCATTGAGGGATTTGACACGGGCCAATTTGAAATGGGAGCTCGAGACGCTCCTGGGTTGACCGAGTGAAGATCGCGCTCGGCTAGTTTGAACATAAGTTTGTTGTGCTTGTGGGCGCGCGCGGGCTTGTTCAAAAAGACGACCTCCACTCCGGATATCGGCGGATTTACTCAGGCCAATTTGAAATGGAGCTTCTAGGTGTCTCTAGTTGACCAAATGAAGAGGGGCGCTCAGACAATTTGAATGAAGATCTGCAGTTGCTCAGATAATTAAGTAAAGGGCTCATTCAAATTGGCGACTATTGGTTGACCAAAGAATGTATGGGCACGGGCAATTCTGATGTAAAGCCTCAGTTAGCCGTTGATGTCTTGAAGTGTGCACCGCGGGTGTCCATGCCTTGGACACCGATAAATCCTTGTGTGCTAATTCGAACCTTGTCCTTTCCTTGACCAAATAATCGAATTACTTAAGGATTTAATTAAAGTGGCCGATGGGATTTGGTCAAGGTTTCCTAGTTGACCGAGGGTGGACCTTTGCCTAACCGTGGCTCGACCATGGTTCGGCTGCGGTGGTTCTTTGTGGGCCTTCGACGGTGGGTTGTGCGTTGTTCTTCTTTGGGCTGCTTTTTCTTCATTCTCCAAGGTTTATTTGCTAGTTAAATAAAAATAAATGTGACCAAAAGTTGGCCTATGGGCGAGCACTCGATCCATGGGAATTGGATCGAGGGTTCTTCCATGTCGGTCTCTTATTTGATAAACTTCACTAAAAAATAACAATGAGAGGGCTACATTATATAGAGTGAGGAAGGATCCCTATAAGGTAAGCCTAGGGCCCATGGGGGGGCTGGGGTTCCCTACAAGGAAGGGGGCTGGCCCTTTAGGGTTCCTTTCCTTATTCTAAGACTTAGAAAACTCAGAAAATATAGAGAAGGCCGATGGGACTATCAAATAGGCTTGGCAGCCTCAGACATGTCCTCGGTTGTGGCCGTTAAGCGGTTGGGCGCTGTAGCGTGTGCGCGCGATGGTAACGGGGTGCGCGCGGTCGTTGATGGGATGCAAAGTTCTGCGCGCGTGGGCGACGCTGCTAACGTGAGGCTAAGTTATTCGTGCGCGGGCGCTGTCGTGATGCTAAGTTGTGCGCGTGTGGGCGCTGTAGTGATGCTAAGGTTTGCGCGTGCAAGCGACGCTGCCGACGTGATGCTAAGTTGTGTGCGTGCGGGCACTATCATGATGCTAAGTTGTGTGTGCGGGGCGCTGTCATGATGCTAAGTTGTGCGCGCGTGTGCGACGCTGATCTGGCGGAATGTGTCGGGGCGCACGCCGTTGTTGCCGAAGTGAGTGCGTGGACGAAACATGTTGTGCGCGCAAGGCTGAGCGTGGGTAGGCGCGCTGTCTCATTGGTGGGGGTGCGCGCTGTGCGCACTGTCTTAATAGTGGGGGCGCGTGCTGGGCGTGCTGTCTCAATAGTGGGCGCATGCGGCCGAGGTGTGGGTGTCCAGCAAGCTGATGCGCGCACGCCACGATTATCGAGCTCCCACTCGAACAAGTCATTTTGCTGCCCTCTATCTTTCTCTGAGGGCTTCTCAATGTCCATGTTACCTGCAAAAATAGCAACTAAGTTAGATAAAACTTGGAGGTCGGGACCGTGCGTCGGGGGTTGCGTGATGGTGNTCTCCCCTTAATGATCCTCTACCGATCCCTGACTTAACCGAGTCACCGGAAACACTGATTTCCCCAAATGACCAGCAACCGAAAGAACCATCCCGCTCTTTTGCAGATCTTCTGAAGAACAGCAAGGATCGTGACCAAGGCCATGCCCTCTCGTAACAAAAATGCTTTAATGGCTTCCAGTTACTCCAATCCGAGATGGTTGATGTCGTGGATGAAATTGGACACACACTTGTTGTAACAACCCTCATTATTATTTTAAGAATTTACGATTTTAAAATGAAAGTGTTTAAGCGTGAATGGGTTACGATTATGAATAAGAAGAATACTTTGTCTGGGGTGTATCACACCGTGTACCGGCCCAAGTGTTTGGGTTTAATTGGTGTTTGTTTGATTGTTGCTAGGTTTAAGTAAAAGTAATGAAGTAAGTTGGGTTAAATAAACTAAAGGACTACCTTCAAGTAAGTTTCGGTCGACACAAATGACCCTCAGGAATACTTTCGGTCGACACAATAGACGAGCGGTTGACATAGAATTACTTTCGGGAATCTCTTGTGTCGACATAAGTTGACCATTGTGTCGACATAAATTGAAAAGTCAGCAAAATCTGCAGAATTCTGATTGGTGGACATAAAAAGAATATTGATTTTATTTAATAAAGGACATTAAGTGGGTCTTGGCTGCCATTTCTCCCTCCCAGCCACGATCTTCCTCTCCCTTTTCTCCCTAGGGTTCGTGCTCTAAATCAAAGGAGGGTGAGATTGAGATAGAGAAGAAGTTTTGTGAGGAAAAGAGTGAGAAAGTGAGTGACTTCAAGAGAAGTGAAGTGAAGAGCTTTCATATTTCGTGGAGGCTGAAGCTCAAGGTATTTTCATATTCTTTAAAGTTCTTGTAGGTTCAATAATGGTAAAAGGATGATGTTTGTTGAATTAGTGGATAAAAATGAAGGAGTTCGTGTCAAGTGTTTCGAAATCAATTATTTATGTATAGGGTTAGAGTTTTTGGAGATTAGGTCTCCTTTTGTTACGAATATGAGTTTATGTCCTTCATAAGGGTTATAGTAGACCTTTATAGTAATCTATAGCCGTTTGAATCACTCAAATTGAAGCTTCTTAGGAAAAGTTATGGATTTTACAAGTTAGTAGATGGAAACTGGGAGAGCACCGGTCGACACATTATCGACCGGTCGACACAAAATAACTCTCTGTAAATGATTCGGTCGACCGCATGAATAAGTGGTCGACACATTATGCTAAGTTAGGTCGACACCTATAGGTTATGTCGATCGATTCTTGAGTTCCAGAAATGCATGCTCTCTGTTTTGTCAACATCGGTCGACACATTGTCAAGTAGCAGTCGACCATTGTCAGTAAAACAGTCAATACGTTATCCTACATTAGTTTTCTGAATTTTTTATCTTCTAAGAAGTTATAGTAGACTCCTTAAGAAACAATTTGACACTTTAAGTATTACAAATGGATTAATATAGAGGAAGTTATGAATTTTGGAAGTTATAGTGAAAATAGTTACTCATGGTATAAAACTTATTCGAATTGTTTGGCAATATAGGTTCTCAAGCCTCTAGTGTGCATTGCCAAGTTGAAACCAAAGACATCAGAAATCAAGGTAAGTATGTGTTGCATGCGTTTGGCCTATTAGAGGTCTACATTGCAAAGGTTATGTATTTTTGATGATTTCTGATTAATCATAGACTTGTTGGGGTGTAATGCACAATACACCGACCTCAAGTCATTTGAGGATTGTTTGTGTGCCTTGTATTGATTGATTGAAAGATTTCTGTGGGATTTTAATGGATATGTTTATATGACTTAAGTGTTTGGATTAGTTAGATTTCCTTGCATTAAGGATAGGATTGTATGTGACATGTTATGGAGATCATGCATCATGTTTTCTACGAATGACAACGAAAATGAATTTTCATGCATGAAGACATCTACGATATAGGAGAGTAAAGACGCCCTCGGCAATGGCTATGGGTCTATGTTACTATGAGCCCAATGGGGATTGACGGTAGGTTGTTATATCTCCTAATGATGTAAGTTATGTAAAGGAGAATAAAGATGCCCTCGGCAATGGCTATGGGTCCATGTTACCGTGAGCCCAATGGGGATCGACGGTAGGTTGTTATATCTCCTAATGACACATGTTATGTAAACCCTAAGGTCATGTCTTTGTGGATGGTCGTCATATGGGGGGCGGATCCACACCACAAAAATGAAATAAGCCGCATGGTTTTAAATCATATCATTCATTACATCATGCATGTTTTATTTGCACTACTTACTGAGCTTTAAGCTCATTAGTTAGACTTTGCAATGTAGGTGATGACTTGAATGTTTAAGAAATATCACCTGAGGATTAAATATGAAGGAGGAGGAGAGTGTCTTCCATGGGGCCTTGCCGTTGTTAAGCGAGATTTTGACCGGTGGAGTAAGTTCACTAAAAGACACATGTTTCGAAATGAACTTGTAAAAAGTTATTTTGAATTACAAATATGTAGTGTTTGTAAAGTTTTATATTTTGAGAATATGACCTATGTTTAACTACTTACAAGTGTGATTTGAAATGTTAGCTTCCGCTATGTATGTACAAATATATATGTATAAGTTTGATAAAAGAATTTTCAACGAAAAGCTTTTAAAGGTTATAAAAGAAAACATGATGTTACACTTGTGGGGTTTTTTCCTTCGAGGCACCCGGGGAAAGTTGCCCTATAAAAGCTCATTACTCGATGGAATTGCAAGATCAAAATAATACCCAGCACCAAGGGGTGGACCACATTCATCTTTGATTCGGCCGAGGATTGCCGACGCATCCTCAAAGATGGTCCTTATTCCATCTATGGTAAAACTCTTCTTCTAAAGGAGAGATCAGGATACTTTGCTTTTGAAAATGCAGAATTCAGGATTGTCCCAGTTTGGATCACCCTCCTGGAACTTCCTCTAGAATGCTAGAGCCCTATCGCTCTCAGCAAAATCTGCTCCGTCGTTAGCAGGCCCATATCCACGGATCTCCTAGCCAAAACCTTTGGGAGAATGGGATATGCACGGGCCCTTGTGGAAGTCTATCTATCCAAAGACCTTATCCATGAGGTCAACTTCAAAGGCCTAATGGGCAATGATTTCAATAAAAAAATCATCTATGAAGCCGACCACCTCTTCTGCACCAAATGATTATCCTTGGACCACAATGCATTCATGTGCAATAATAAGCCGGCCCCCTCTACACCTCAATCTCTGAATGCTCAACGTGGCCCAAAAATCCATTCCCGCCCCAACACCCCTCACTGACCAAATTCCCCCGTCCTCCTTCCCCCAAGAAACCCCCCCCACCCCCCGGCCAAATATAGAAACTCCAGTCATTTGAGGATTGTTTGTGTGCCTTGTATTGATTGATTGAAAGNCCCAACCCTGCTACCGTTGCCTGGGTCCAGCCCCAAACACAAACATAGGCTCGGAGGCCTTTTAGTATCCCTTGGCTTGTTATGGCTTATTTTAACTCCATCTTAAGCAAGGTTGAAAGAAGGAGTTTCGTCCCGGTCTCTTCTAGGGAAGTCCGGGATTTCATAAGCTGACGTGCCTCCCTCTGGCTCACAGACATACCTTAATCCGGGTGCTGCCTCATGTGGTCCAACTGCAGTGTTTCATCCAAGCTTGACCGAGCTTTGGTCAATAACAGCTAGATACAGCAGTGCCCCCACACCACCGCCAACTTCCTGCCACTTGGCCCATCGGACCACACGCCCTGCATCGTGTCATGCAATAACCGCCCGATACCTGGCAATCCGACCTGGAAATTTTTCAACATGTGGACCTCCCACGAGGACTTCACTAACGTTGTCTCCTCGGGTTGGAATTCCCAGCCGATTGGCACTTGGCAATTCATCTTGTCCACCAAACTCCGGTCCCTCAAGAGCGACCTCTAGAAGTTCAATAAACAGCACTACTCCCACATCTCATCCAGAGCCAAGGAAGCTTGCCACAAATGGAAAGCTGCACAATCTGTGTTCCTCTCCAAAGTTGGCCTTGGCCCAGATAGTGGTGCCCTTGCTTCC
>QAOC01009784.1:52500-54200 GCA_003255005.1 Begonia fuchsioides
GGAACTCCGCTCTTCTTGCAAAAACACTTTGGAATGTTCATCACAAAAAGGACTCTCTTTGGGTCCGTTGGCTTCAGCATTACTATATGAAGCCAGAAAATTTCTGGGATTGGTCCCCGGGTTACAGAGCTTCCCCTTTGATTAAAAAGCTGCTCCAAATCCGGAACTTAATTCTATGTAAATCTGGTTTGCAGCATAATGCCGATTCCCTCCTCTTTACATGGAGTTCATCTGCTCGCTCCAAGGGTCTCTCTATTGTTTACGACTTCTTCCGTCCTGTGGGTATCATCAAACCGGCCTTCAAAGCCATTTGGTCCAAGAGTTATATTCCTAAGCATAGCTTCATTCTTTGGCTTGCCTACCATAACCGGTTGGCTACTGGGGATCGGCTCTCCTTCATTGACACTTCGAGGTGCTGCCTTTTTTGCAACTCCCATCCCGAGTCTTGCAGCCATATCTTCTTCGATTGTTGCTTCTCTCAAGAGGTCTGGAATGCTGTTAAGCTGAAATTTGGCTTCACAAGGAAAATGTCGACCATTGCGTGNNCTGCAACATTATTACATTAAGCCGGGTAATTTCTGGGATTGGTCTCCAGGTTATAGAGCTTCTCCTTTGATCAAAAAGCTGCTCCATATCAGAAATTTAATTCTTAGTACTTCGGGTTCTCAGCATAATGGTGATTCCCTCCTTGTTGCTTGGAGTTCATCTGCTCAGTCCAAGGGTCCCTCGAACGTGTATAACTTTTTCAGGCCCGTGGGGATCACTAAACCTACGCCATCTCGAGTAAATGTTATATTCCAAAGCATTGCTTCATCCTTTGGCTTGCCTTCCATAACCGACTTGCTACAAGGGATCGGCTCCCTTTCCTTGATGCCGTCGAGGGCTGCCTCTTTTGCAACTCTTATCCCGAGTCATCTAGCCATATCTTCTTTGATTGCTGCTTCTCTCAGGAAGTCTGAAATACCGTTAAGATGAAATTTGGCTTCACAAGGAAAATGTCGACTATTGCGTGTACCCTTAAGTGGATTATTAAGGAGGGTAAGATGGGAAACAAAAAACGAGCCTTTACCCTTAAATGCCTCCTTGCTGCCACGGTTTATTACTTATGGGCAGCAACAAACTCCAGATTTTTTGAGTCCTCTCACGCTCACCCGGAACATGTTGCTGATTGCATCGAGAGAAAGGTTTTTAAAATTCTTTTCCATGTCTACCCCGCCCTCCCTTCTAGAGTCGAAAGCGCTCCCCCTGACTTGGTGGATCCGCTTGCTTTCCCCTATTATTCGCTTCCCGGTTAAGATAGCCTTCTTCTGCCATCTCTTTTATAGCTGGATTTTCTCCTGTTGCTCTATTTTCTGCTTTGCTTGGCTCTAGTCTTAGGGCAGGTTGCTCTCTCTATCTTGGTCTTTTGTAGTCTTCTTGCTTTCGTTGCTTTGACTGCATTTGCTGATTTGGTTGTCCCGGTCTCCTCCCGGGTCCCTCCAATTCTCTTGGTTGTAATGTATGGTTGCCTCGAGTTTTGTTGGATGAGTCTCCATCTTGTGGTTTCCTCCTCTTTTCTCGGGCCTCATGTTTCTCTCTTCTCCCTTTTCTTCCCCGAGTTTTGTTGGATGAGTCTCCATCTTGTGGTTTCCTCCTCTTTCTCGGGCCTCATGTTTCTCTCTTCTCCCTTTTCTATACACACTTACTTATCAAAAAAAAAA
>QAOC01009834.1:0-151996 GCA_003255005.1 Begonia fuchsioides
TTCTCAAATAATAATAAATTAAATAAAAAACAAATTTAGGAGTAAAGGGTCAAAATAATAATTTACAAAATAGAAATAAAATAAATAAAAATTAAAGAAACTCAAAATTATCTACAGTTTTATTATAAGTGGGTTAAAATAGTAATTTAAAAAAATAAAATAAAGATAGAGATAGATAAAACGTTGCATAAACAATGACTACTTTGTATTTTTATTTCCTCTTCATCATGCAAAATTTGTATGATGTACTCTTTTCGTGAAATTATCAATGTTGAAGAGGTCGAAACAACTTTAATTGGGAATAAAAGTATATTCACTGGAATTCACCCAAGGTTTGGGAGTAAAGTCTTAATTAAGGGAGCGGAATAAACTTTATTTTTTCTTCCACGTTCAACTAATTACAAAATGAGAGGAGGGGGATTAAAAACCTTCTTAAAATCATGAGACACGATGCCAAATTGAGGGCTTAAAAGCTCTCATCCACCTTGGCTAAAAATACAAAAAGATATACGGAGCCCTTGTTGTTGCTTCTTTTGGCCATGCAAAGGATACATGTAGTCCCACACTATGGTCCCCCTTCTTCTTTTGAGACACAAGAAGGTGAAACCTATGCAAAAATCCAAACCCCCCTCTCACAAACTCATGAAACTTGTTTCCTTGGTAGCTTCATGCTCTGGCCTCTCTATAATTGCACTGGTTGACTAACAAAATGACATCCAAAATTGATACTCAACAACATTCTGTAAACCTTAAGATGACAGCTAGATATGTCATGAATAATGCTTGATTCAATAAGCTTTGCAAGGATTTCAAAAATGCTATACGATCCATGGAGGTCAAGTTGTCGACAGATTTTCGAAAAGTACAATCCATTAGTAGTATCCTTTAAAATTCTACATTGCTAGGCTTGGTATTTTTTTGGGACGTCATGCTCAATGTCTTCTCCATGCCTTGAATTATGATGAACCAATGACCTTAGCAAACACATTAAAGAATAAAACTTGTTGCACAATTCTTTGCTCAATCCATAGCACATCAAATTCTATATTATTTAAAGGAAACCCTCGTAAATTTTGTTATTGAAAGGTACAAATCTTGTTTGGTAATCTCAAGTCATGTGATGATTTGAACCTTTCTGTCACTCCCGAAAATGAAAGATGTATTGATAATTTTATATGTTAGTCTCAAAAGTTTTTGGTAAAAGCTAGTCATCATAAGATACTTTATATTCATTTTAACATGTATTTTGTTCCTTCGTACCAAAAGGCGAAATCACTCATCCCCACACCCTGGCCCGACAGCATGTAGGACTGGCAATTGGATTGGGTCAACCCGCGAACCGACCCGAACCCGAAGATTGGATCGGTTATCAGATGGTTATTTTTTCGTTGAAACCTGAAGAAAACCGACCCGCGATTAACCGAATTTATGTGGGTCGGTTTTCTGTTAATTTTACTAAAACCCAACCCAACCCGTTTTTCGTCAAAATGTTATTTGTTTACTCGAAGTTTTATAAAATAAACTTTTGAAATCCTAGAATAAATCACAAGAGAAAACAAACAAGCACTAGTTGTTTCGGTTTAGTTTCACCATGGTTTTGAATCGGACCGTACACTTCTAGTTTACTCGAGTATTTAGTCTGGTAATTTACTCGAGACTCAATTGGTTTTCATTGTTCGATTTTGATTTTATAAAAACTGAAATAATAAAATTATAAATTTATCTAAATGTATTTTAGTTTGGTTGTGAAACTTTTTATTAAGTTCTTGGGCAATTCAAGTTTGTCGGGTTTTAACCGGGATTGAGTCGGACTAACTAGATTTAGATTGATTATATTTATTATGTGGTTTGCTTAGGGTTTCATGGTTTTTTATTTTCAAAACTGTGACCAAACCGGAAACCGATCAAAAGAGGCTCGATCTGCGTAGTTCGGTTTAAACCTAAGGTCTAGGCGATGTAGGAATTTTTCTTTTGAGTTCTTAAAATGTATATGAATAATTTTGTTGTTATAAAACACAACTCTCTAATTAATTTAAATTACATATCATGGATATGTATAGGGTGAGTGGCTTGCGAAACCTGACACAACCCGCTCCAAACTCACTTCAAACCCGCTCTAAACCCGCAGCCCAACCCGAATAAAAAACTGAATCTTAACCGAACTCAACCCGTCAGATATGGGTCAGATATTAAAATTGATCGGATACGCTTCAGGTTAAAAATTTCCAACCTCGAACCTGCCGGATCGGTTATTTTTTAGAAAATAACCGATCCGAACCCGTGGGTCCCACCCCTAACAGCATGTAAGGGGGTATTTTGTTCCTTCGTATTGCCTATTGTTGTTTGTAGTGACATTAACTATCAGCAATGCAAAATAATTTCACTCAAGATATTTTGAATCGTGGTTGTGTTTTAAACAATGTTCAACTTCAATAAATTGATTATAATTCATTTGTATTTCCGATCAAATTCATCATTGTTTGCTTCCAAACCTACACGTTAATGAAATCTCACAAAAAAACAACTGATGGATGACGATGTTTAAATTTGTTGTATACTTTTCTATTTTGGGATCATTTTTTATTTGAATTATTGACAAAACATTGCAATTGCTTATTTACATGTTTTTTCGACATTAAGATTATTATTATTATTTTTCTTTAGAAATGGAATCACTCCATAAAGAAATTTTGTATGGTCATATTATAATGAAGTATATTATGAATGTAAGTACAAAACAATGCAGAGGAGAAAATCAAGCATTTGATCACTTCACAAAAAAAGAACAAATAATAGAACTAATAGAGCACATTTCAACTACTGACGAGTAGAGGTGGCAAACGAGCCAGCCCGCCCGCCCGCTCAGACTGCTACAGTAACGGTCCGAGCCGAGCTCGGACCGTTACTGTAGCTGAGCGAGTTCAGCCCGCTTGTGAAAGGCGGGCTGAGCGGAGCTCATTTTTTCAGGCTCACGAGCCCGGCTTGCGAGCCTGACGAGACCGGCAGACGGCGGTAGGAATGTGGAAAGTGTCGACCGCAAATAAAAGGTGTCGGCCACCTTTTTCAAGGTGTCGACCGCGTATGTAAGGTGTCGACCGTGTTGCTTTTAAAGTTACAAAACAGAGACGGAACACCCTAATCTCAAATAAAACTTCTCGTCGTTCTCGACTCAGAGACTGAGATCTTCCTCCCTCAACGGCGCTTCAATTCCTGGTAATTGCTCAGTTTATCTTTTTTCTCTTCTAAAGCTCTAAGATCTTCCTGTCGTATATGATATCTCTAGTCTCTACTCTCTACTAATTGGCTAATTGCTATCTAAATTGTTCAAAATTTAAAATCATGGTTTTTTATCTATATCACGCTCTAAAAACAAAAGGCAGAAAGTGACTTTAAATAGTGACATACCGACCACAATCGAAGTGTTTGATAAACATTTGTTTGCAAACATGAAGTCTAAAAATGCTTATCAGTCAGAATTTTAATATAAGTCGATCATTCCTAGTCGTGTTTTTTAAGAACACTATCTTACTTGATTACACATCTACAATTTGCTAAATCGTATAGGATTAGCCACTCGGTTTCAATTTCCCGGTCCATATTTTGAAAATGCAATTATTCTATTCTATGCAAATTTTGCATATTATGTACAACCCCTTCAAGTAATAAATTATGTGTATGGCAAACACATAACGCTCAATTCTCGTAAAATCAATGATCTACTGAAATGCAGGGACAATGAGCGTGCAGTCTGCTATTATGAGTCATTTGTTGAGAATCCATTTGTAAAGAATAATAATTATCCTTCTTTTCTGAGAATGATTGTAAAAAATCCGGATACTTTTCTTCCTTCCCGACCTAAAACTAGTGACCTTAACGTTGAAGTTTGCCTTATTCACCACATGATTACTTATAATCTTCTTTCGAGGGATGGTCATTGCGATCATATAAGTGGAATAGATTTGTTTCTCCTCCACAACATCTATAACGGAACCAATTTTAATGTTGGTTATGTTATTGTCAAACGCATGATCGAATTATTTGAAAATGCTTCTAATTCCTTGTCATATAACCTCATGTTAATGACAATCTTTAATGATTCTGGAGTCGTATTTCCTACAAATGAGCTTTCACTACCTATGAGGAAGGTAGACTCTTACTTTGAGTCTACTCTTGCTCGCATGAGAATTGTTCGTGATGAAAATGGTACGTGGATATTTAAAGCGAACAACCAAAATGTCAATCAGGGAGCTCTCTCCGTTTCAACACCTTAGCCTTCAGTTCCTGCCTCTCTACCCATTATTCCAGATCAACTCAAAGCTTATATGGAATTCAAATTCGATCAGTTAACATGAACCATAGATGGCTTGAGAATTTACGTGGAAGAGAGGATGAATGACTTAGAAGACAAACTCTATTGTCTATATCAAAAAGTTCAGGACCTCAACTCATCTTCCTTTCCAGATCCGCCGAATGACTCTGCTCCTGAACTGGAACCAGCTCCTGAACCTTCAAGTGTTGCTGCTCCATCAGAAGATTAGATTAATGTAAATGTAATGTAATAGTCTAGACTTGTTGTACGAATATATATTTTGGATTTTTGACTGATGTTTTAATAGTAATAGTCTTGACTTGTTGTATGAATATATATTTTTGACTGCTCCAAAAATTTTTGTTTGTGTTTCTTGGATTGCCATAGCTCATTAGTTATCGCCTTATGGGTCGATCGCTGGATGAAAATATTACATGGAATTTTGTTTGTGTTTATAGTCTTGACTTGTTGTAAGGGTCGACCGCTTGGTGAAACAGAAGATTGAAGAGTGTCGACCTAAACATACAAGGGTCGACCGCAACTACAATGTGTCGACCGCCAAACGTAGGGCTCGACAGCTTGATGAAACAGAATATTTAAAAGTGTCAACCTAAACATACAAGGATCGACCGGAACTCCAAAGTGTCGACTGCCAGACGTAGGGGTCGACCGCTTGGTGAAACAGAAGATTTAAAAGTGTTGACCTAAACGTACAAGGGTCGACCGGAACTCCAAAGTGTCGACCGCCAAACATAGGGGTCGACTGCTTTGTGAAACAAAAGATTTAAAAGTGTCGACAGAAGATTTAAAAGTGTCGACCTAAACGTACAAGGGTCGACCGGAACTCCAAAGTGTCGACCGCCAAACGTAGGGGTCGACCGCTTGGTGAAACAGAAGATTTGAAAGTGTCGACCTAAACATACAAGGGTCGACCAGAACTCCAAAGTGTCGACCGCCAGACATAAGGGCGACCGAAAATCCTAAAGCAACGCCGCAACGGTCTGATGACCGTTGCAATATTTTCACTTATTTTTTTATTTCTCCCTCCCTATAAATATAACACATTCTCCTTCAAATTTTCTAATACTCTTACTTGTGCTAATTCATTATTCTTTGAAGAAAATTGCTCCCTCTCAAATTTTCTTTCAATCTCTCAACAAGGTATATTTATATTGTATTTGTGTAATTTATTTTTTATTATTTTTATGGTAATATAAATTACGAACTAACAATTTTGCTTGTAATTTTCGTAGGACACGTATTCGTGGAGGCGATCACAAACTGATACCACATATAAGCCGTTGTTGAGTAATTGGTGTGCGCCGTGAGGTATCATTTTATTTTGTTAAATATTTTGCGATAGTTACATTTTTTAATTATGGATCCACATAATTTTCTAGTTGACACATTTAGTGATGATGATATTGAAGAAATTATGGATGACATACTGGAAGAATTCTAAAATTTAGATGTCGAAGACTAGATATTTATTTAAATTAATATTTTATGAAAGAAAAGAATATGTTTATGAATGACGGTGCATCATGTATGCAATTTATAGTATATGAGCTTTTTTAAAAGAATAGTATTAGTCTTCCGCTGCAGTTTTAAGAAAAAGAAAAACGATTTCAGATTGACGATCATTTTATATCCTCCAGTTTTAAGTTTAAAAAAAAGAAAAAATTAATTAAAATAAAACGAGACGTTACAATAAATAAATTATAATTATTTATATAAGATAAAATTATTTATGTTATTTATGTATATTTGGCTCGTTAGGCTCGTGGCTCGCGAGCCGGCTCGAGTTGAAATGTTTTTAGTAAAAGCTCGTTAAGCTCGGCTCGTTAGGCTTGACAGGCTCGTTAGGCTCGGCAGGCTCGACGAGCTAGACTTTTTCAAGCTCGGCTCGGCCGGCTCAGCTCGTTTGCCATCTCTACCAACGAGTGATGTATGTGTGTGATACTTCTAAGAATTTTAGAATGTAATTCAAACGTGCTCAGACATTTGAATAAACGTGCAAACTTCCAAGCAACTTCAAATGAAAAAAAAAAAAAAATTTAAGAAAGCAAAGATTGAAGGAGAAGATTTTGGGTCAACAAGTTCATTGGGTCTCAAGATACTTAATAAGGGGCAATTTCTTAAAAAGAGCTAGATGATTGTAGTGGAAGAATTATCTTTTCGTACTTTAAGAAAGAAAGTAGTTTATTGAGTTGTTCAATTAATTGCAACCTAAGTTTGATGTGTCATCTCGCATAACTATAGCAAGTGACATATTCAAGATGTATGTGAGAGAAACTAGTAAGTTAGAATACTTATTTGACCAACTGACTTCAATAACCTTTCTAACCACAGATAAATGGAATTCAATACAAAACATAAATAATATGGTTGTGACAACTCATTTTACAATTTGTCTTGGATTTTACAGAAAAAGGTTATTGATTTTCTATGTGATTCCTAATTATAAAGAAGAGACGATGGCTTCCATCATTGAAAATTGCTTTTTGAATTGGAGATAGAGAAATTGATGACTGTCACACTTGACAATGCTTCCTCTTAAATGAAGTTACTTTGAAATTTTTGGTCAATACAATTAAACAAAGGAAGTGTGGTGCTAGATGCTAAGTTTATGCATATTAGGTGTTTTGCTCATGTCTTGAATTTGTTTGTTACCTATGGATTAAAAAAACATATGGATTCTATCATAAAGATTTGAAAAGCAGTGAAGTATGTTAGATCATCACCTGCAAGAATAAAAAAAATTCAAAGCATGCATTAATAGTCTAAAAATTAAATATAACAATAATGTATGTCTTAATGTTTCAGCCAAATGGAACACTACATATTTTATGCTGACGGCTAAATTTGATAAAATAGGTGAATATGACATTAGCTACAAATTTTTTTCCAAAATGACACCTTATCAACCTCTCCTGCGGAAAAAGATTGACATGTCATTCGAGAATTTGTATCACTGTTGAAGGTATTTTATGAAATGACATTAAAAGTCTACAACATTACGTATCACAATCAATATATTTTTTCAGAATTGTGCAGACTTCCCCTCATAATGAAGAAGTATGTTGTATGTGCAACCCTCTTCTTAAATCCACAACTTTGAATTTGCCAGTTAAATTTGAAAAATATTGGAAAGATTACACTAAAATGAATCACTTTATGTATGTGGTTGTACTGGTCTAACCACGTTTCAAATTAAAATTTGTAAGACATTGTCTCTTGAGGTTGCATTTACAAGGATTAACTAATTTGATACTCATGGCTTTGATTGACACAATTACACTTTTGTACGGTGAGTATAAAGTACACAATTAATCTCGAAGAAGATTATATGACTATAGTTGAAAATTTTGAAGTATTTTTTATTGTATGGCATAATGGAATAATGAAAATCAAGTTGGCTACACAAAAGAAGTGAATCGTTATTATTCTGTAAACTTGGAAAAAAATTTTGAAGACAGAATTATTGTTTTGGTAGAGAGTGCACAACTCATAATAATCTACTTTGAGTCAAATACTAAGAGATGTTCTTTTTATTCTCATTTCAACAATTGTTTGAGTCAGCTTTTAATTATGGAAGTCCAGTAAATATGTATATAATTTTATGCCAATTTTTAATAATTTTATCATGAATAATCAAAATTTTATAATTTTATCATGTTTATTAGATGTTTAACTTTAATTGATGTGATAAAGTCACCAAAGACAAAGATATTAGAGCAAGTGTGTAGTAATATTTAAAGTGGCTACCAAACTACGTTCAATTTCTATTCTATTCCATGCTTAAATGTAATTTCTATTTTATTGTTTTCACATGTTCGGCATGTTTGTCACAAATATTTATGTTTTTTGTGTTAGGATTGAATGGTTTTGGAACACTTGAATTGAATATTTTTATTATTCTCTTATTTGGATTGAATATTTGGTATTTTAGTACTTGTATTGAATACATTTCTCATTTTATTGAGTATTTAGAGTATATGTTTAATGTTCCACTTTACTTAGGACTTAGATTGATAATTTTTTGACTGTACAGCATTGAATGAACTATATCAATTGTGTTTTTTTTATTGTTATTACATGGATATATATATATATATATATATTGATGAAACATTTAGATTATTTAATTATTTTTTAAGCTTATATTAATGTTATGATAATGTATAGTATTTTAATTGGACATTGTTTTTCAAGCCCGACCCGAAAGCAACCGAGCCCAACCCAACTCAAAACTTATCCTAACCCAACCCAAATATTAGGTACAAGTTGGTGTCATTTTTCATAACCCAGTAGGTCAACTTCAATCTAAAATTTGCATGTGGAGCCATTGGATTTTATCTATTTTCTTTTAAAATTCGATCCAAACTCAGATGTCCTATCCCTGATTTAGATAGAGTTTGTTAGGATTTCAAATATGTGAGAAATGTTGTAGAAAATAAAATATGTTTTTTAATACTTTTAAAAATATAAACTAATAAATAAAATGCTAAATTGCTATAATCTGTTGGAAACATTTAAGAATATGAACTCTATCTAAGAATTTAAACTAACAAATAAATGAAACAAAAAGATGCCGTTGTATGTCAAATATTTTGACGTTTTCTTTGTTCATGGCATGTCATGAAGAATAATGTTAATTATGATTCTGTCTCGCTAACAATCGAATGCTCCCGCAGTCACCTTTGTTCTCACAAATGAAAGTTTTTAGTCCGCCTTTATATTGCTTAATATGCTTGAACTGAGAGTTTAGTCGCTGATATTGTACTTATAGATTTGAACAGCTGCTTATATTCGTTATTCTTTGCTTCATTTCACTCGCAGTTGTTGAGTTATAATCCAGTTCTTGGTCACTTAACGAGAGTCCTTTTTAATGATTTTTTTACCGTCTCTCAGCTTATGGAAACTTGCTAGGACTTATCATCCGGATGTCAACAAGTAAATGGATTTCTACTAACTATGCTTTCTCTTTCAGCCTTGATTTTCGAGGGTGGCTCTAAAGGTCTTGGCCGTTTGGGTTAGTTAGGGGGCTTGTTTTCTGTCAAACAACTACAAAATGCGTGGCCAGGATTTAACAACTTTACAAAATGTATACGTGTGATTTGTATACATACAGTATAATATGTACTGCATACAAAACTAAGCAAACAGCTTCAAATAATAATAATAATAATAATAATAACAAATCTAGGGGTTGAAGAAGTGATTTCCACATCGGCATTTCCATCCCAATGGCTTGTAGTTGGAGTACCTGTTTTCTGCCGGAGTAGGGTCAAAATGCCCGGTGGGTTTCAGCCGGCGTAAATAATCCGGCGAGCCCACGACGGGCATGCTAGGCACTTGGCTCGCCATACACGGGTGGCACCCGTTGCACTTGTTGTGGCAGCTCGGCGGAGTCGACCCGAGCCTCGTCTTGGCCTCGAGCAATAATCCCTACCCATTCATATACCCTACTTCCGTTTCAGTGTTGATGATCGAATACTAATGTCAAAGACTCTCAATTATTCACAAATAACTGAACAATTTCTAGTATTTAATAACAAAAACAGATGAAACCCAGAAAACTAGAGAGAGAGAGAGAGTGGGAGAGAGCTTACATGAGGATAGGGAGAAGAAGGCGGAAGCGAAAGAAGATACAGAGCCAGAAGGACTACAGTGATGATGCAAGGAGTAAATGAGGCAGCAGATTTCATTACGATGATCAAGAAACTCAGCATTTCAACTCACTACAGTCTTTCATTTTCTCCTTCAACCCACAGCAAGCAACCATAGGAGAGAGAGAATATAGAGCGAGAGACCTAGGGAAATAGTCAACAAAATGAACAACGAATATAGACCCAAAACAGTTGCAATCTTTCTTATCTCAAGCGAAATCTCTCGCAACAGTGCTCTACGTCCCGCTGACAGCATTAAAATGAGTAAATTAGTAAAACTCTGCCGCTAGAGATACGAGGCTTTACTATCATTTATAAGAAATAATTTTATATTAGAAAATTAAACGACTGCATTGGGACAACTAATGAGTAGAGCTGTCAAACGAGCGACTCGCTCGGCTGGCTCGGCACAGTAGCAGTCCGAGCCCGGCTCATTTTGCTACAGTGTCGAGCCGAGCCCGGCTCAAGCCAAAGCTTGAGCCCGTACCGAGCCCAGCAGTCGGCTCGCTCGAGTTGGCTCGTGAGCTCGGCAACACCGACCCAATCGATCTGGCTCGCAAGCCAGCTCGCGAGCTGGCTCTATAAGCTCGGATTACCTGTAGTGCGGTCGACCCTTAGTGTAACCGTGGTCGACACTTAATCGACATTAATATTTTGTAGGTCGACCACATAATAAGGTGTCGACCGCTTAATGTTACAGAATGTTTTAGGTGTCGACCACGTTTATATATGTCGACCGCAAGGTATTTATCGTTAGTGAAAGTGTCGACCGCCAATATAAAAGGGTCGACCGGTATATACAAAGTGTCGACCGACGTTGTAAAAAGAGTCGACTCGTAAAATGTAACGACTAGAATTTGCATATTCAACGGAAACATCCGGTCGACCATGAAAATACTGCAGGTCGACCGGGGGTAGCTGTTATGAGGGAATTCTATAAATTGTAGGAGTTAGTCGAGAATTTCTTATCTGAAACTCTCTGTTCAAATCGCTGTCAAGTCTTCAAGCTCGAAAGCCTTCTAGTTGTTGATTGTTCTACGATTCCCTTAACAATCATCAACAACTAGGTAAACGGAATCAAAGTAGAATTTTTTTAAAAAATAGTTTATTGTTTGTTATGGATTCACCGCCTAAATACGTAGAATTCGAAATGTTTCCGTCATCCGACGATGAGGTGCAAGAAGTTGCACCTATGAATCAGGCATTCTTCGTCGGATTGACATACACATCTGCACAAGCATCTATGTCTGCCCCTCGGGCCAAAAAATAAAAAAAGTCAAAAATTGGGAAACATTTTGAAATCGTAGAAATGAACGTAGGAACGAAAATAGAAAATATGGTACAATGCAATTATTGTGCCAATCATTATGCTTATGAATCCACTACTAGCACAATGAATCGACATTACAAAATATATCACAAGCACTTGCACTCGAAAGATCGTATGCAATTGCAATTAAACCTTGGTACCGAAAATTTTGTTTATTCGCATGATAGAATGCGAGAAGGTGCTGCAAAATATGTGGCACAACGAGAGTTACCTCTCTCAATGTTTGATCACGAGGAAACCGTAACATTTATACAACAATACATTAATCCAAGCTTTAAGCGAATTTCTCGCAGTACATTGCGAGGCGACATAATAAAATTGTATGAGAAAATGAAAAATGACTTGCTTCTTTTATTTTCGCATGCACTCACGATGTCAATATGTATTACTTCTGATTTGTGGAGTGCGCCCAATGCACTCGGCTATATTGTTCTGACTTCGCATTTCATTGATGTGAATTGGCAACTTAATAAACGCATTTTAAGTTTTCGGAGCTGTGAATACCCTCATAGTGGTATCACAATTTATCGATACATTGTTAGTATTCTACAAGAATACAATATAAGAAATAGAATTTTTAGTATTACGTTAGATAATGATTCCGCTAATGATGTTTGTGTTAATCAATTTAAAAAATATTATCATTTCGATAGTACTGAGTCTTTCATTTTTCATATGCGGTGTGTTTGCCATATTTTAAATTTGATTGTTAAATATGGCATGCAATTTGTATCACCGCATATTGATGCAGTTAGAGGTGCAATTTCTTTTATTTCTTCGTCAAACGCCCGACAACAAGAGTATCGAGAATTTTGTAAAGCGGCTAACATCAAACCTAGAAAACTAAAAACTTATGTTTCAACTTGGTGGAACTCAACATACCGAATGTTAGAAAATACTAGACCGTATTTGAACGTCATTTGTGATTTTATTAGTCAAAAGACACAATGTTTTACTTTGGATATGTGTAGTTGTGATGTGGCTAATCTATTTCTCGAATTTTTGCAACCATTTTTTGAAGCCACCAAAGAATACTCGGGAATTTATTATCTGACTACGCATCTTGTGCTTTCGTGGTTCGTAAGATTAACTTCTACTTTTGAAAGATATAAAAAAATTGATGCATTTAATGAAATCGTAACTTCAATGGAATTTAAATTTAAGAAATATTGGCTTCAAGTACCTTCTATTTTTTCATTTGGTAGTATTATGCATCTGAAATATAAAATCAAGGGCACAAAGTTGATGCTTGATAAAATTTCGGAGAACCTAGGTTTCGCCCCCGTATGCAGTCCAAACACATTGCGTAGCAACCTTGCTACTTTGTTTGGTACTTACCAAACTAGATTTTCCGGTGCACGAACTCATACTTCGTCCGATGTAGCATCGACGTCGGGTGGTAGTTCTAGTTTTGGAAGATCGTTAAATGCTATGGATCTCAACTAGAAAGCGATGTGCATTCATATGCTTTTGATAAGAGTGAACTCGACGTGTATTTGAAGTCTCGAGTTTGAATTTCTCGAGACGAGGCATTCGACATATTGGGTTGGTGGAAATCCAACGCAGCCATGTATCCCGTGCTCTCGAACATGACACGGGATTTACTAACACCGTCTGTCTCAACTGTAGCTTCGGAGTCAGCTTTCAGTTCATGTGGACTCGTGTACGAGGATCGACGGAGAAGTCTGGCACCGGAGCTCGTGGAAGCCCTCATTTGCATGAATGACTGGAGCTAGGGGTGGGCGTATCTGACCCAACCCGTTGATCCGATCGGATCGGATCAGATAAGGTATTCGGTATATATAACAAAAAATTCATCCGAATGTCGGATTGTTATCGAATTTAATCGAGAATAGGTAACTCCCAGTTCTAAGTTCTAAGTTCTAACCCTAACTCCCGGTAACCCCAATCCCCATCGCCCACGCAGGCCGACGAATGCTCGCAAGCCTCCGTCCGAAGTCCGAAGATCGATTGAACTCCGAACGCGGAACGAGTACTCGTACCAATTTCCGAATCTTCCTGTTGAATGGCCTGTTCTCCCCGGTCGGAATAGGCAAGTAAATTTCTTCCCTTAGAACCGTACATGAGATTTTCACCTCGTCGGATTTTTGGTGTCCCATTCAAAGAAAAAATGAAAATCGACCCTATCCAATCTAATTGATATGAGATTTTTCATAGATCTAGTCCATTTTATTTTTCTGAAGTTAATCAAAAGAGATTAATTTTATGAGTTTCAAACTTCAATTTTTATTAATGATTTAATGAGCCTCTGTAATCATCTTCCGAGCTACTTATTTGTTTGATTTACCTATTTCATTGACTCTTGACGCTACATTGTTTTATGATAGTTCCTGAATTCAAATTGAAAGCAGAAAAAAATGTTAACAGAGTTGCGGGATTGAAAACATAGTCGTAAATAGAAATTCATTTGATATTAATTTCCCAGGAAGCTTTTTGATTGATTGTTAGTCTAATTCATTTGCTGGATTGTCTTCAAATTCATTTCCCGAGAAGCTATTTTGTTTATTTTGCTTCTTCTAAAGTTTTATGATCCGGGCACGGTTGCGGTAGTTTATGTCAGTTTATGTGATCATTAATTTTGGATTCTAGTTTGGATAATTGGTTTCTTTCATTGACTAATTCTTTTCATTTCAACGTTGTTTTGTTTTCTTTCAGTTTAAAATTAAGATGGAACATACGACATCGGCTTCTATTGATAGTTTTGTTCCTTCGACCACTGCTACTGTTATTGCTCCTGAGTCAAGGAAAAAAGTGTTAAGGGCTGCATGTTGGAACCATTTTACTTTGATCGATGGTTGTGATAAGGAGGAACCTAAGGCCGCCTGCAACTATTGTGGACATCAATATTTATGTCATTCGAAGAAGGCTGGCAGTTCAAATATGACTAAACATTTGAAGAGCTGCAAGAAATATTTGTTGACCACAGATGCAGCACAGACGACACTACCATTTAGTCTGGTTAGTGGGGCTGCAAGCTCATCTACCGTTGGAGCGACTTGTACCCAAGCAGAAGCACGCGAAGCTCTTGCTCGTATGTTAATCACGGAAGAACTACCTATTAGAATGGTAGAATATAAAGGATTCAGGAAGTTTTGTTTTGTCCTTCGATCCGAGTTTGTTGTTCCTTCTTGACGAACAGCTTCAAGAGATATCGAAGCTGTATATAACAAGGAAAAGCTGAAGTTGAAAGAATTTTTTACTCATAGCAGTCAGAGAATTTCCATAACTACAGACACTTAGACATCGGTAGAATATAAGTACTGGGCAACTTTGATAGACTGAACAAAATTATGTTGGGTTGCAGTTATATTTGATCCAAGATGCAAAACCACTTTGCTCCAACTTTGTCTGAAGATTCTATTGGGGGACGATCGATGGAGTTTATTTCAAAAGGAAAGTGAGGTTCTTTTGCGACGATCATACTTGGAGTATCAAGGTTCTGAGGCCGAGCAATCGACCTCAACTAATTTCAGAGCAACACTAGCAAAAGATCCTCTTTTTTCAAGATATTATGGTAGTAGTTCCTCTTCTATGGAGACTCGAAGCAGTAGGTCGGATCTAGATCTAGATCTAGCACCGGCTGCAGCACGTTTTGACGAAAAGGAATTAGAATTAATCGATGGCTGGCGTCGCCTACCGATTCGGTTCTTCTCTCACATTCTTTTAATCTTATGGCAAGAACAATGAGATCCAATCACTTTAATTACAGATCCTAATCATTTACCATCGAGCTATCGTTTAAGTTAAACAAAAACGATTTTGTTAAAATTCAAAACAAATATTAACAACCCGAGTAATTTAACCGATTTCTATGTGATTTCTAATGGCATTTTAGATCTCACTAATTTTATTATAACTGTGGCGTCCAGATTATACACGATAAACAATTAAGATCTAGTTAAATTAATCAAATGGCTAAAAATCGAGAAATCGTAAACGAGTACTTCGCAAATCCAACCTAATAAAAACTTAGTTCATGTTTGAATTAAAAACAACGCAAATATGTTTGGTAAACATAATTACAGCACGCTAAAAAGATATAAACGGATTCACCGTCGCTTTCTTCAAAACCCCGGTGGCGTCTCGCAAGTTCTTGAATCGGCTCCGGTTATCCGTTTCAATTTGCACGGCGTGGCTGCGTCTCCGTCTATCTCCCGCTCTCTTCCCCGATCTGAATTAATTTCTCTCCTTCGGGTTTTGGCTCTCTATTTAACATTGTGGCAGCTAGCTTCTCTTTCCAAAACTGAACTAGGAATCCCTTGATTTGTGTGGATTTTCTTCTATTTCCAAAAACCGAATTAGAAATCTCTTGATTTGTGGGGATTTTTTTCTCTCTCCAATCCACCAATTTTTGTCATTTAAATTCCTCCGATCTTATTTATTTTCAGCTCCTGCTTTTCATTCTTATCGAGCATAATCCCTGCATAAAAGGAAACCAATCGAACAGATAACATAATTCCCAAAATTGCCGAAATTAACGTAATTTCATTAACTGTCTACGGATTCTGTGGTAAATCCTTCAATTTATTACTTAAGTTTAACAATTTTCATAAATTTGATGGACATAATTAAGTCTTTTTCAAGACTTAACAATGAGCTCGCCTCCTCTTGCGAGCAGAGAAACCCTAGAGATCAGAGATGTAGTATATCACCACATTAGAGAACCCTTTAAGCCGAAGGTCTTCTTTAAATCCTTGGCAAGCAGAGATATATATTCTGCTTCAGTCGTACATAATGCTACATCTTTCTATGAACACGTCTTCCAGCAAACTGTTCCCCAAACATTATGTGAACAAGTATCTCCGAAATCACTATCACCATAGCCTATAAAAGGATTCTCCTCTATTTTTTCTTTTCCCAAAACTACTTTTGTATCTAAAGTGCTTGAGACATATCTCATAACTCACTTTACGTATATTTCTCTACCCACTTAGATTCTTCTTCATCTTTATGATATTGTTTCATACTTTAGGTTGAAATGCGCATCAAGAAGAGTCTTTGCTTGTTTGAGATTATTCAAACTGAACAGAGATATTGTACCATCGGCATTGGAATCGACAAAATAGAGAGCAATTTGTGAATTTCAAATTTCAATGTCGGGGTCATTGGTTATTGTGTTCCCAGTGTGTCAATTTTCAACGAGCATGCGTATCTTCGAGTTTGTCTGTGGAATCTGTTGGTGTTGATTCCAGTCTCGTACACCTGTCAAGATAACAAAGAGAAGTTAGAGTTAGTTATCTCTAATTGTAAAATCAGAAATAAAAGAAGGAGAAAAGGGAGACATCAATCAATCTCTCAAGTTTTCTTTAGCTTCAATCTTCCAACGGATTATCTTTCTACAGAAACCAGCAGCCTCCTTTCTTGGTGGGATTCAAGAAGAAGACGAGTGACTGTTCCGGTGGTAGACAGAAGTGGAAGAAACTCTCAGGCGACGACAATCTCCTGGAGGAGAAATCGCAGAAGAGAGAGCTGAAGAGGAGAGGGTTATTCAGATCGGATTCTAGATCTGAATGTAATCTGATTTTGTTGTAGTAATGTTGTCTTGGGATTCGAAATAAAGAAGCTCTTCCTTCCTGTGGATGTAGGACACGTTAGTCCGAACCACGTAAATCTTGTGCCTCCTATTGCTTACTGGTTTTGCTTCAGCAATATCAGATTGAAGAAGACATAAACAAATCACAGCCATTATATAAAACACGTCAATTGGTGCGGTGAGCGTGGATCTTGTTTCAAGATTCAATCTTTCAGGTGTGTTCTGTTCTTAAGATTGCTTATTAATTGTGTAGTTTACTGCTGTCATGGCTACAAAATTTGAGGTTGATAAATTCAATGGGACAAACGATTTTAGTATATGGAGAATGAAAATGAAAGCCTTATTGGTACATCAAGGAATTGCACAGACCATTAATAAACAGTCATTGCTTAAGATTCAAGAACTGGATAGTGATAAAGCTGAAGAAATAGATTCTAAAGCACATAGTGTTATTCTGCTAAGCTTGGCAGATGAAATACTAAGGGAAGTAACAGAGGAGACAACAGCATGTGGGTTATGGCAGAAATTAGAAACTCTATACATGAAAAGTTCTCTGGCTAATAGACTCTACCTGAAAAAAGAGGCTATATACACTGGCTATGTCTGAATCACAAGAGCTACGAAAACACCTTGATGAATTTAACAGAATAATACATGATTTAGCATGTATCGGTGTGAAACTTGAAGAGGAAGACCAGGCTATTTTACTGCTCAGTTCTTTACCAAAATCCTATGAACATTTAGTTGATACTCTGCTGTATTGGAAGGAAACATTGACTATGTCGGATGTTAAATCTGCCTTAAGTTCTAAAGAACTACAAAAACGCTCTGGCTCTGGTGACTTGTCTGAAGGTGAGGGTTTAACAGCTCGAGGCAGACCACAGAAAAGAGAGCAAAAAATTAATAGAGGAAAATCTCGCTCAAAGTCCAGAACTTCGAAGAAGTGTTTTTTCTGTCAAAAAGTTGGACATTTCAAAAAGAATTGCTTTGAGTATAAAAGGAAAATGGCAGAGAAGAGCAGTGAGCAAGGTGATGCTTCAATTGCCTGAGATGGTTATGAATCAGCAGAGGTATTATTGGTATCATCAGATAAGGATTCCACAGAACAGTGGGTCCTAGATTCTGGGTGCACTTTCCATATGACACCACGCAAAGATTGGCTGTCTCATTTCCAAATTCGCTCTGGTGGGCAGGTTTTATTGGGAAATAACTATTCGTGCAAAGTAGAAGGAGAAGGAAATGTCTCAATCTTAATGTCTGATGGGCAAACTCGGGTGCTTCAACATGTAAGATATGTCCCTAATTTGAAGAGAAATTTATTGTCTATTGGCATGTTTGACAGAGCTGGTTACAATGTAAAAATTGATAGTGGTGTCCTGAAAAGGAAACCTTGTGATAATGAAAGGCTTCCTACAAAATGGTCTGTATATTCTTCAAGCAAGAACAGTGGAAGGAAAGTTGTCTACAACTATTGAACAGCCAAAAAATCCGGCAGAATTATGGCATCTAAGGTTAGGCCATATCAGTGAAAGAGGCTTATGCGAGCTGCAAAACCAGAATCTGCTGAAAGGATGTGAAGAAATTAAACTAAACTTCTGTGAGAGCTATGTACTTGGAAAGAGTACAAGAGTAAAATTCACCAGATCAGAGCATGTTACGAAAGGGATCCTTGATTATATTCATGCTGATGTATGGGGGCCGGAAAAACTACCTTCTAAAGGTGGAGCTCATTATTTCTTATCAATTATAGATGATTTTTCAAGACGAGTATGAGTTTACTGCTTAAAAACTAAAGATCAAGTGTTCCAAAGCTTCATCAATTGGAAAATAGCAGTAGAAAATCAAACTAACAGGAAAGTCAAGAAGTTAAGAACGGACAACGGAATGGAGTTCTGCTCTAAACAGTTCAATGAATATTGTGCTAAGGAAGGTATTGTGAGACATCTGACTGTAAGGCACACTCCTCAGCAGAATGGCCTTGCCGAACGTATGAATCGCACTATTTTAGAAAGGGTGAGATGTATTATGGTCACAGCCGGATTACCCAGGTCTTTTTGGGCTGAAGCAGTCAAAACTGCTGTGTATTTAATCAATCTCAGCCCTTCTACAGCTCTGAAATTTAAGACACCTTTTGAGGTGTGGCACGGATATCCTCCAAAATATGATCATTTAAGAACCTTCGGTTTGCAGCATATTTTCATATAGTGCAAGACAAAGTTCAGCCTCGGTCCAAGAAGGCTATATTTCTTGGATATCAAGAAGGTGTGAAGGGGTACAGATTGTGGTGCATTGAAAGGGGAGAGCAGAAAGTTATTGTGAGTAGAGATGTGGCATTTAATGAAAATGTTTTTCCATTAAAGAGTCATGATGATAATGAGCAGAAACAAGTTAATACTTCTGCTCAGAATATTCAGATTGAGGTGGAGCTTAATAACCAGCAAGTCTCTACAATTAATAATACCGAAAGTGATGATGAAACAGCCAGACAGATTACAGAATCAAGTGATAGCCCTAATGAAGAACAGATTATAAACTATCAGTTGACAAGGGACAGATCTAAGCGTGTAATCAAGCCTGTTCAGCGTCTCGGTTATGCAGATATCATAGCTTATGCACTACAAGTATCAGCAGACTTATCAAAATCAGAACCACTATCTTATGAAGAGGCAATGACAAGAAATGATACAGAGTTATGGTTAAATGCAATGAATGAAGAAATGGACTCTTTGAAGAAGAACAGAACCTGGTCCTTGGTAGATAGACCACAATCCACAAAAATAATTGGATGCAAGTGGATCTATAAAATTAAAGGTGATGGAAATCAAATTAAATACAAGGCTAGGCTAGTCGCCAAAGGATTTTCACAGCGGGAAGGCATAGACTACAATGAGATCTTTTCACCCGTGGTAAAACAAACTTCTATCAGATTGTTTCTATCTCTAGTTGCAGCTGAAGACTTAGAGCTAGAACAAATGGATGTCAAGACCGCTTTTCTACATGGAAAAATAGACAGAGAAATCTATATATCTCAACCTAAAGGTTTTGAAGATCAAGATAGAGAAAAAGTATGTTTGTTGCATAAATCCTTGTATGGGCTGAAACAGTCACCTAGACTGTGGAATACCAGGTTCGATGAATTCATAACAGGCCTCGNAGAGATACAAATAAGTCAATTTCAGGATATATTTTCACAGCTTATGGTGGAGCTGTATCCTGGAGAGCTAGATTACAGAAAACAGTTACTCTATCAACTACAGAGGCAGAATATCTCTCAGCTACAGAGGGTATTAAGGAAGCTATGTGGATTAAAGGTCTATGTAAAGATTTGAACCTAGATGCAACAGATCTGACTGTTTATTGTGACAATCAGAGTGCAATCCACATCCTAAAGAATCCTACTTTTCACGACAGGACCAAACACATAGAAGTGAGATACCATTTCGTCAGAGACATAATCTCTAGAGAAATGTTACAAGTTGACGAGGTTAGCACAGAAGAAAATCCGGCTGACATGCTAACAAAAGTTCTAAATGTCACTAAGTTTAGCTACTGCCTAAGCTTAGTGAACATGCTGCTAAAATACTAAAAGGATAGAAGAAGGAGGAGCTTACCAACATCGGAGACTTGAATCAAGGTGGAGATTTCTTGGTGTTGATTCCAGTCTCGTACACCTGTCAAGATAACAAAGAGAAGTTAGAGTTAGTTATCTCTAACTGTAAAATCAGAAATAAAAGAAGGAGAAAAGGGAGACATCAATCAATCTCTCAAGTTTTCTTTAGCTTCAATCTTCCAACGGATTATGTTTCTACAGAAACCAGCAGTCTCCTTTCTTGGTGGGATTCAAGAAGAAGACGAGTGACTGTTCTGGTGGTAGACAGAAGTGGAAGAAACTCTCAGGCAACGACAATCTCCTGGAGGAGAAATCGCATAAGAGAGAGCTGAAGAGGATAGGGTTATTCAGATCGGATTCTAGATCTGAATGTAATCTGATTTTGTTGTAATAATGTTGTCTTGGGATTCGAAATAAAGAAGCTCTTCCTTCCTGTGGATGTAGGACACGTTAGTCCGAACCAGGTAAATCTTGTGCCTCCTATTGCTTACTGGTTTTGCTTCAGCAATATCAGATTGAAGAAGACAAACAAATCACAGCCATTATATAAAACACGTCAGAATCAATGACTAGGATAGAAGGAAATTTGAGTTGTGCAATGTAGGATTCAAATAGGAGTGTCTAAATTGATTATTACACTTCGATCAATACGGAAACAAGGGAAGTAAAGATTGAAACAAGGGATTTCCTCCCCACGTGTTCATTTGTGGTTTGAGAACATTATAGAAAACATAACCTATGATCACGGATGACACATTTTATCGTTAAAACATAGACACCCTTGTCTTGAACAAAGGTACTCCTAAATTTGAAACAAACATTACACATAAACATGTTCAATACAAAGTAAAACCCAAGATTCAAAGCTCCGAGACAATGTCATCGCTAGAGTCCTCGTCGGTTTCTAGGTCGGTCTCAACGTAGACATCGAAAATATGGTTGATCCCCCCTCCTGCTGGTTTTTTAGCCTCTTGAAAAATAAGCATGATTTCTTCAGTGCTTTGGGAAGCACCATCTTCTTCGCCGCTCTGCAGGCTCTTCCCCCGATCCTCAGACAACTCTTCATCCAAGTTTTCCGAGAACCATGGGTGCTTCAGTATGCCTGGAATTGTTATTCTCTGCATAAACCAAATTCAAACGGATTTTGGAGAAAGAAGATGGAAACAAATGGCTTCCAATAATCAAACCCAGATTTTATTCTGATAACCTTTTCTGGATTTGCTACGAAGATCTGCGACAGTAGCTGCTTGCACTCGAACGAAATTCTAACGTAGCCCGGAATCGAATAATGGACATTTACGATCCTCTGTACAATGAATTAATCGAACACAATTAAGGTAAAAGACATAGTTGGTCCCTGTAATTATGCAATCTCTAGTGTATTTTAGACCTGAAGAGTTCTTTTGAAGTTTTTGGGTTCGTCTGGATCTTCGAAGGGATATGCTCCAACCAGCATTACATACAAGGTAACTCCACACGACCAAACATCTGCAATCTACTCCACGAAGAGGTCAAATTAGATTTCACAAAAACTGTTATTATAAGCAAGTGAGGGGTAGCAATTAGCATTTGTTAGAGATATAAAAGGAGAGAGAGAGAGAGAACCTTCCCATCATATACATTTTTTGACAGCACTTCTGGTGCGATGTAAGCTGGAGTTCCGACCGTAGATTTCGGTTGGGAATGAAACCTCGACGACTGTAAGGTGATCTACATATGTTAGGGAGAGAGAGAGAGATTATTGAAGTCTGATTAAAAATTAAGGTCGAAGCAGCCACCTTGGAGTAGCCAAAATCACAAATTTTGAGGCGTGGGGGAGAGCCTCCATCCACAAGAATGTTCTCCAGTTTAAGGTCTCGATGGCAGATTTGCTGCAGATTTCGGGAGGCAAGAGACGATGAAAATCAACAACTAGGCCGAGGAAGAGGAAGAACAATGAAGAGCTTCGATTACCATGGAATGGCAGTAGCTCACTCCAGATATCAGCTGCTGAAAATAGTACCTCGCCTGTCGAAAAGCAGAAGGCAAACACAAATAAGCTTAGACAATAGGCAGCAGGCAGGAAGAAGAGTTGACCTCGTCCTCGCCGAAGCGACCAGCGCTGCATATTGCGTCGAAAAGCTCTCCTCCTGCAGCGTATTCCATCACTATGGTCAAATGGGTGGGAGTCAACAACACCTGCAAACAGAAAGTAAGAGGTGGGCTCACGGACATAGCTTTGAAAGAGGGAGAGCGAATGCAGACCTCTTTGAAGCTTATAATGTTGGGGTGCTTCAAGGACCTGTGGTTCATGATCTCCCTCTGAACATGCTCGTCGATCTTGTTGCCCCTCTCGATGAACTTGGCAGCGAAGAGCTGGGCGCTGCATTTATCCCGAACCAGCTTGGCAACGCCACAGTTCCCAGAGCCAATATCTTTGAGCACCTCGTACTTTTCCATCTCCCTCTCCGAAAACCAAAACCTCACTTCTCCGCCATGGTTGCATCGGGGAGAGGTGGAACTACATAAATAAGGGCCAAGGAAGATGGAAGTGTCAATTCTGGGATAGCAGCCAAATGAGCCATAAAAGAGGAGACGTACGTGGCATCGGTGGACAGAGAGCCCAACATTTTGTCTTGTATGTAACGCTGAAATCAGATTAGAGAGGAAAACAAGGAGGACCCCATCCCATCTTGGGTGGAGGTGTGTTCGGGGGGTAGAAAGCGAGATCTCAGAGAGAACGTGGCGTGGATTGGCACTGTCCCAAATTTAAAGCCTCATCAACTTACGACTTGTCACAAAATGCACCCACATATCGTAACGCAACACCTTGCAGGCATACCCTCGTCTCTTTCCATTTCATGTCATCAGTGTCACTTGCTCCCAATCACTGACCGATATGTAAAAACAAGCATCGAATTAAAATAGAATCCAACTTGTATTGGGTATCTTTCTCCACAACTTGTGCGCAAGTACAAGAGTTGTAATTCACATGACGCTTAAAGCCACAGTGCCTTCCAGAGACTACATAACCAATTCAAACGGGTCCTTACATTAGTTGCTTTTCTACACAGATTTCTACTTCAACAAACTAGAACGAAAACTGAAGCAAATCCATTCATCAAGTGTTTTTAACATTTCCACTAAATTCAGCCTTGTCTTAGGTGGAGGTTATGAAAAGCATCACTCAAGCTCGCTCCCCACGGATCCTTCGAGCCAGCTGAATGTCCTTGGGCATTATAGTAACACGCTTGGCATGGATGGCACAGAGGTTAGTGTCCTCAAACAGACCAACCAAGTAAGCCTCGGCAGCTTCCTGTAGAGCCAACACAGCATGGCTCTGAAAACGAAGATCAGTCTGCAATCAAAAACCAAACAACCACATTATTGCTCTTTTGCCAAGATACCCTTGAAAAACTACCTCCAAACTTGGTCTATTCTCAAAGCACCATCCATCCTGCACGTTTAGCTTTCGTTCATTTTCATATATTCATCAACAACATTTATCATATTACCTTGAAATCTTGTGCAATTTCACGAACAAGCCTCTGGAATGGAAGCTTACGGATAAGAAGCTCAGTACTCTTTTGATACTTACGAATTTCACTACAAATGGCCACAAAGAAGTATGAGATGAAAATAATCCAAAAAATAGTGAAGTAAAACGAAATTAACTTACCGGAGAGCAACAGTTCCAGGTCTGTATCTGTGAGGCTTCTTCACCCCTCCAGTGGTAGGGGCTGACTTCCGGGCAGCCTATTGAAGAATAAATTAAAACAAGAAGAAATCAATTAGTGTTTAATGGTAATAATACTAAGGATATATGAAAGAATAGATGTATTCTGTACCTTAGTAGCAAGCTGTTTCCTTGGAGCTTTTCCTCCAGTAGACTTACGGGCAGTTTGCTTAGTACGGGCCATCTACATACAACGAATAAATTTAAGCAAATGTAGCAAAAAGAAACTTCCGTCTAGAAAAAAAAAAGAAGAAGATACATATGACACCAACATTCTTTTCGAAAAAGTAGAGTGTAATTTGGATCAAAGAATCTCCAAGCTAATCACCCAATCTCAACTCAGTTTAAATCAAAATAAATATTTAACTTGTAAGAGATCAAGAAGGAAAACAAAATCCTTTAGGCTGAGCTTTTTAAGATTTCAGACACGTCTAAGAAAAACTAAACCAAACCCCATCAAGAACTCCAAAAAAAAGTGTTTCGAGAATGTCAAAAGTGGGTAGTTTTAATTACGGTGTGGGTAAGAGAAAATGTGGTTGGTGTGGGTTGTTAGTTTAAAAAAGTTGTAGACGTGGAAATAAGTGACAAAGGATAGTGGCAGTTCTCCTAAACGGTATTCCTATCTTACTTTTACCACTTATTTATAAAGCATCGGTAAACAGTCGTAGAAAATTGATGAATAAATATAAATCTTCTCCCTGAAGGAAGTCTCTTTTCTTCTTTTTCTTTCATAAACTTTTTCTTCTTTCTTTTCGTTTCACTAAATCTAGAATCGAACCCTTTTTCTCGTAACGAAAATTAACTAAAATTCACAGATAAACGATCAGGAAAAAGAATTAAGACAAAAAAAAACTCGAAGATGCAAAAGCTGAATAACAGTACGAAATCACTTAGCAACAGTAACGACTATAAACAAGCAAGGCCAAATTGCAAAAAAAAAGGTACAAAGAAAACAGAGCATTGCCAATAAAAAGAGAGATCAAGTCATGCCAACCTAAATCCTCAAAATTGAAACAAGACCTAAACTCGATCATGCTCTGAAAAACTCAATTAGCTCACAAACAAAGGTGGGATATATGATTCAAAGAATAAAACCAAAAAATATTTGATTTCACAACAATATTTGCAGATCACAGGAAAAATCATCGAATTTTAACTTAATTCCTTATTAGACTATAACCAAATACCAGATCATGAACGGGACGGCGAAAAAAAGAAGAAAAGAACAAAAAAGAAACCCTAGAGACTAGAATTTGGATACCTTGAAGATTTCTCGAACTGGTTTTTCCCTCTCTACAATTCGAAACGCTGGCGAAGAACTGAAAGGTTGAAAAATGGATAATAATTTGGTATTTATTGGGGTAACTTAATCGGACGGTCATTACGGCTTAAGCTGTGCTTTCTCAATGGAAGTAATTGACGGCTGATGTTGCTTTATATTTGAAAACACGGATTCATAGTTTTTGTTTTATCGTTCTGATTGGTTATCTCAAATCATATGAAAAGCCTACGTGTTTTCTTAAAGGGTGCATAGAGATATATATGTCATCTCATAGATTTTCAAATAAACAACTTCCAAAAAAATAGATTATATTCCTATTTTTGTACGGGTCAAATTTCACGCAAAATTATGAGGGTTTAGTTGGTTTTAGATCCGTCCCAAACATGCTAAAATATGATAGGAAAATCCAAATCGGATTTTAGTTGAAGGCGTTGTCTCACGATGCATCTTGTATGTCCTTAAAAATTTGTGATTTTGTGTTGGTAGGGTCTCCTCTTCCAAAGTTTGTACATAATTAGAGTCGTGTTTGGTTTATAAATCTACTTCCACTAACTTAGCACGCTATATATATTTTATAATAAAATGTTTGATGGATTCCACCTAAACAAGTTTAGCAAATAACTTGAACATATTTAAATTTGAATTTCAAATTTTTATATTTACTACTTATTTGTTACCGTAAATATTCATTTATGTCATGAATTATATAAATATTTGCAGTAAATATTTGTAAATTTAAAAATATCTATTTAATTATAAGTAATTATCATTTAATATTATAAAATTCAAGTGTCATCTTAAACTTTTAATACTTGAAAGCTCAAGTTAATTTGAACGGGCACTCCACCCTAGAGCCGGTATTCGAGCTCGCTCACTCGAATCGCTCGACATTGTCGGTGCCCCTGCTGTTCTGGTTCCGACGAGTTCTCAATGCAAATATTGTGCAAAATATTATGCATACGAATCTACCACTAGCACTATTGGTAGACATTATAAAAAATTTTATGCACATGAGCAACCGAGATATCGTACCCACTTACAATTAAGTACTGTTGGTGGAGGAAATTTTGTATATTCACACGAAAGATTACGAGAATGTGTTGCAAAATATGTAGCACAAAAGGAGGTACCGCTTTGGATGTTTGATAGCGGAGTCATTGAACAATTTATGAGGAAATACATTAACCCTAGTTTTAGACGAATTCATCCTAGTACATTGTGAGATGACATCATTAAAATGTACATTTATATAAAAAATGAATTAATTATTTTATTGTCTGCACTTACTATGTGTATTTGTATTACTTCTGACTTATGAATGACACCTAATGCAATCAGATATATGATCGTAACTTCTCATTTTATATATGAGAAATGACAACTTCATAAAAGAATATTAGAATTTCGTAATTGTGAATATCTTCATAATGATATAACTATTTATCGATACATTGTTGTCATTTTACAAGAATATAATATTAGAGATAGAATTTTTAGTATTAATTTAGATAATGTTTACGCTAACGATGTTTGTGTTTTGTAATTTAAAAGATTATTTTAATTTGATAGTTATCTTCGCTTTTTCATGTGTTGTATTTGTCATATTTTCAATTTAATTATTAAAGATGACATGTAATTTATTTCTTTTCATATGAATCAATTAGAAGTGCAATTTCTTTTATGACTTATTCTCACACCGACAACAAGAATATAAAGAATTTTGTAAAGTGGTTAATCTTCGACTTAAAAAATTAAAAATGGATGTATCGATAAAGTGGAATTCAATTAATTTAATGTTAGAAAATATTAAACTATATTGAAATGTCATTTGTTTTTTTAGTCAAAAAACACATGGTATTACTTTAGATAGTTGTAATTATAATATGATTAATTTATTTTTTAATTTTTTGAAACTATTTTTTTGAAGTTACTAAAAAATATTTTGGAATTTATTACCCGATCGCGCATCTTGTTCTTCCTATATTTGTAAACTTAATGGGTACTTTCGGGAGATATAAAAAAGTAGATGAATTTTGTGAAATCGTTGAAAAAATAGAAACGAAAATTAAAAAGTATTGACTTGACATACTCAATATTTTGTAAATATTGTAAATTGATGTTTAATACAATTTCTAATAATTTAGAGATAATGTTTGTAGTTACGGTACCTTCATTAAAAATGATATTTCTAATTTGTTTGCTTCTTATCAACATAAATATAGTACTTTTCGTTCATTTTATTTGTCTCATGTCGCGTCTAGTTCTAGTGGTAGTTCTCGTTTTAGACAATCACTAATTTGTATGGATACAATTAATGAAGAAATTGATAGTGACGTTCATTCTTATGGTTTCGATAAGAATGAACTCAATATTTATTTAGACTCTCGTTATCAACTTCCTCGTGATAATGCGTTTGATATTTTGGGTTAGTGAAAAAATAATGCAGTCGCATATCCAATTCTTTCTAAAATGGCACGCGATTTACTAACACCTCATGTTTTCACTATAGCTTCTAAGTCTGCTTTTTGTGTAGGTGGACGAGCGTACGACGATTGACGAGAAAATTTGCACCAGATCTCGTGGAGGCCTTGATATGTTTGAAGGACTAGAGCGATGCAGTTACAAGAAACCAACAACGAGAGGATGATTTAGCGGAAGAATTTAAAATTTTAGAATTTAAAAATTTTAGAATTCAAAAATTATGAAGTTCTAAACTTTAACTTTATGTAATTTTTACACTTGTATTTTTTATATATATATAATTTTCTACACTTGTAATTTTTTTAGAATTCGTACAATTTAATCTCAATGATATGTAATTTTTTTAAAATAATAAATATATTGATGTATGTTAGGCTCGCTGGCTCGGCTCGTGTATGCTCGAATGGCTCAGCTTGACTCAGGCTCGCCTCGAGTCATAATTTTTAGAAAAAAGCTCGACAGACTCGACTCGAATAAGCTCGACAGGCTCAGCTAGAAAAGCTCGACTCGCTCGAGCTGGCTCGAATGTCGGCTCTAGGTGGACGAGTATACGACGATCAACAGGGAAGTCTTGCACCAGATGTTGTTGATATGCTTAAAGGACTAAAGCGACGCGGTTACAAGATATCAACAACGATATGATGATTTAGGAGAGGAATTCAAAAGTTATTAAGTTCTAAATTGTAATTTTATGTACTTTTCATATTTGTATTTTTTTATATGTAAATTTTTACACTTATAATTTTTTAGAATTTTTCAATTTAATCTCAATGATATGTAATGTTTTTAAAAATAATAAATATATCTACGGATGTTAGGTTTGTTTGGTTTGGCTCGACTGGCTCGGCTCGAATAAGCTCGAGGGCTTGTCAAATTTTTTAGAAAAAAGCTCAACAGAGTCAGTTCGAATAGATTCGACAGGCTTAGCTCGGCTCGAAAAGCTCGACTAGCTTGGTTCACTCGGGTCGGCTTGAATGTTGGCTCTAGGTGGAAGAGTGTACGGCGATCGATAAGAAAGCCTTGCGCCGAATCTCATGGAGACCTTGATATGCTTGAAGGACTCGAGCATTGAAGTTACAAGAAACCAACAATAAGAAGATGATTTAGTTGAGAAATTAAAAAATTTATAATTAAAAAATTATTAAATTCTAAATTTTAACTTTACGTAATTAGACCTTATTCAGAACTGCCATCTACCTCCTCCCCACGAAGTTTACAGGATCAACTCTGGGGTAAAAATGGAGGGTGCAGAAATAGGAGCTTCTGAAGGCTCCAAGTCTGTCGCAGACGAGAGCGAGGGAAGCAGAAAATAAAGCTAAAAAAATGTCGAGAGAGAGAAACGGAGCCTGCAATGCTTTATTGGCGTTATTGGCGAAAGCGATGAAGGTTTTCACGTATCCGGAATGGGGTAAAGGTGCTGGAATTCAAGGCATCGAAGCTGCAAAACCAAATCATAGAAGACAACAGTGGGCTTGCATTCCTGCCGCACTATAACAGGTAATCTAATCTAACAGGTAATCTAATCATTAACCTAAAAAATAAGTTCTTGGAATGCTAAACAAGAATGTCAAATCTAAGCTATCAATATCAAAAGACATCCAAGCAAATATTCAAGGAAATATTGATAGTTTAACCTGAAAAACTCTTCAAATTGAAGATAAAAAAATTACGGACGAGAAACCACCGAATTAAAACTTCACAATGTCAAAATAATAGGTACACCAATTTTTTTATATATTAAGGGTGTGACTCATGAGTTCATGTCATGTTTTGAAAGAAAATAGATCTTATTTGATGGGTCGGATTGTAAAAATCTTTTCTAAATTAAAAGTGAGACTCATGCGTTCAAGTCATGTTTTGAAATAAAATAAATTTAATATGATGGATCAAATTACAAAGTTTTGAATTCGAAGTTGACTCATTAAGTTATGAAAACCGATCCTAAACCATACCCAACATTTGGGTTGGGTATGGATTGGTTTTGGGTTGGGTTTGATTCGGGTTGGACTTGAAAAATAATGTCTAATTAAAAAACTATTGATTTGTTCAACATTAATATAATCATAAAACTAATCAAATATTCCAAATATTCTATTGAAATATATTAATATTCATGTCATAAAATTAAAAAAATACAATTGATATTAGTCCATGCAATCTTGTAAAGCCAAAAAAACTATTAATCTAAATCTTAAGTAAAGCCAAACATAAAAAGTCCCCTCTAAATTCAATTTAAGTATCCAAATACTCAATAAAATGAGAAAAATACTCAATAATACCAAAACACCAAGGATTTAATCTACATACGAGAATAATAAAAATATTCAATTCAATTATCCCAAAAATAATCAATCCTAACATCAAAAACATAAATATTTGTCGATTTAGTACTTGATAGTGGTGGATCTAAATATTAAAATTGTTAGCTTTGACTCGTGTTATTAGATTTTAAGAGTATAATTTACTAATTTAATAATTATTAATTATTATATCAAAGTTGGGTTTACTCGAGTTTTGTCCTTTCAAATTCAAAATCAAACCAATTCATAAAAGTTATGCGAGTTAGATTTGTGGGTCGGGTTGGCTCTTTCAAAATCGATCCAACTCAATCTAAATATTAGGTTGAGTCGGGTTCGCAGTTCAACCCTACTCGGTTGCCACTCCTACCCTAGATCATTGAAATAGAGGTATATGATGTCAAACAATAATTTTAGAATTAATAAAATAAAGAGATAGAAGATAAACGACGATAAAAACTGACAATTCTTTTTTTTACTCCAACAAACAGTCTTAAAAAACACATATTTCAAAATTTCAAGTCAATTCAACAGTTGAATATGAAGAAGTCATAATTCGATTACACGTAGTGTAAAAAAATCTCAACCCTTTTATATTTTTCTTTTTTTTTTCTTTCAAGACTGCCTTCACTCTCACTTATCCTATTAGTTACCTTTATCTTTTTATTTAAGTTAAAATGTCTTAATAAGTTTAAGTGATCAAGTCTACAAAAAGAGATTGATCAAACACTGTCATTGTGCGAGGGAATTGAGATTAAAAGCCATGGAAGATTCGTTTGAGTTTTGCAGAACTGCTTTCGAAATTCCAGAATTCCCCAAATCTAAGCTCAATCTCCAATCAAAAGTGGGATCCTTCAAGGTATGAATCTGGCTTCCAAATCCAACTCCAAGGAGCTTCCTCGAATCGCTAGAAAAATCCAAACGACTCAGCACCCACATTCAGTTGCTTGGCTATTCCCCGATGTTGATCTACAGGCTTCTAATTCTTCACCTGATCTGCATGTCCGTTACCCTTCCACTAGTTGGTGTCGACCTTCCTCTCTCTGGAGTCGCCTTCCTTGCATTGCTCGTAGTGGGGGGTGTTGCGGCCTTTGCCTTCGAGAAAATGTTTTTTTTTGTAACTAAACCTAACCTCTTAGTGCGGGTTAAACTTAACGTGACGATCTTTGTTAGCATTATTGAAAGACGTCATTAAAATTAAAATAATGCTAAATTTACTTTCTTATCGTATTTATTGTAGACATTGTTACTTAGATTTAAAAACATTGATAGTCCTCATTAAAATTCAGTTAATATAATAAAATTTAAATAATTATTTATTATATTAATTACAATTTAACATTTCAAATATATATAATAAAAAAATAATATAAGAATGTAATTTTAAAATTATTCTTAAAATCAAGTGTGAGCACAATTCAATTTAACATAATACATAATTCCATTCTAGATCAGACTTGATGCATGGTTCCAAATTAATGGAACCTCAATTTTTTTAACTCTTTGACTTACAATTTAATAATCATAATCACGTATCACAAATTTTGGAGGAATTAAAACTTACATTGATTCTATGTCTAGACAAGCTCATGATTCATAAGATAAATTCATATTTATATTAAAAAATAATATCAAATTTACCTTCTCAACATACTCTTTTAAAATAAATTTTTACGTGTCTAGTTGTGATTTATCTAGGACTGGGCAAACCCGCCCCGACCCACAGGTAATTACCCGACCCACCGTATACGGGTCGGGTCGGCTCGAGTAACAGGCAAAGCATTTAAAAAAACCTTTAAAGTTACGGGTTATAATCGGGTCAAGGTAATTACCCGATCCGACTCGCGAAACCCGTTTTTAACCGAATTTACCCGCCTCTTTGCTGCTCAGGGCCCGTCGTGTGCACGTGTGGAGGAGAGAGAGACTCATTTTAAAGAGAGATAGATGACTGATACAGCGGAGAAGGGTGACCTTTCTCTTTTTGTTTGTCTGCACATTCTTACACCAGGCGATTCTTACATCGTAATTGTCTAGGTTTCAATTATGTTTTGTATCATAGTTCATTCTTTTTGCTTGAATTTTTTGTTTTTTTCTTTTCCAGTATGACAAGTACGACCCTTAGATAATCCAGAAACTCAATCTTTCATAGTTTGTGTCGACCCATCGTGACTTGTGTCGACCCTTACAAACTTCAGAAGCTTAGCTTTCTTAGTTTGTGTCGACCCATAGTGTTTGTGTCGACCCTTGTACAATCCAAAAGCTACCTTTTGACGACTGTGTCCGACCCTTAAAAAGGTTATGTCGACCCCATAAAAGATATTGTATCGACCTTACAAAAATCTGTGTGTCGACCCTTCCTGCATTTTACATGTCGACCCAACCCATTTTGTGTCGACCCCATCCGAACTTGTGTCGACTCAAGCTTTTCCAGAGACGAATCCTTTAGTGTTTGTGTCGACCCCAACAATTTTGTGTCGACCCCAGTTGGAATTTGTGTCGACCCCAACAGCAAATGTGTGGACCCAATTCAGCAGATCAACACCAACAGTCAGAATATTCTCAACGGCTATATTTTTTATGTGTCTATAGGCTAGTGTTTGTGTCGACCCCAACAAGAATTGTGTCGACCCAACTGGACAGATCAGCAGCAATCTATAAATAGATGAAGCGATCTCATTTTAAGGAGACGATTTTCACGAGAGAAAACTTCGCCGAAGTGCTGCCAAATTTATTCTCGAACTTTTACTCTCTCAAAACCTCCTATTTAAACTTGTATATTATTCTTGAGATTGAGTGAGTCGATTTTTTAATAACCGTACAAATTGTAATAGTTCTCTTTGAACGATCATTGTAAAAGAGGTGACGCTCATTCAAGAAAACGGTTGGGTCGGGTTTAGGTACAAATTGTAATAGTTCTCTTTAATAACATGATGAATGATATTTTATATCTGGATAGATTTAATTTGATTTAATGTTGATGACCCGATAACCCGACCCGTATTGACCCGATAAGAATAGGGTCGGGTCGGATTTGGATAATCTATCAATCATAACTCGATAGGGTAATTTTTTTTTTCTCTTATAGGGTTAGGGTCGGGTAAAGATTTTCTCAAACCCGACCCAACCCCTAGATTTATCTAACTAAAATACATTTAATGTATTATAATTAAAATAATTATTTATAATATTTATTATACCAAATACAACTTGACACGTCAAAAAATATATTAAAAATTGAACTTAAAATTACTCTGAAGTTAAATTATAATTAAATAAAACTATCTTGAAGAATATTTTTAAGAAAGTATAATAACGAAGTAAGTTCAAAGCATTACAAGTTTACAACTCATCGATAATAAAAGGAAAATATCAGTGCAAAAAAGGCTAATCCACGACCAAACATTTTGACATCGCAATTTACAACAACCCCCTCTCTTCGACAACTTGGAGCCAATAAATAACAAATCCAAGCTCAAAATATAAACATTTCTTTACAAACATATGAACATCTCTTCGCCACCCACATAATATAAGACAGGCACTCGTCTTCTAAAGCTAAAAACAACAGCAGAAAAAAATTACAAGTAGCAACCTTAAATTTTCAAGTAACCTCAAGAAGAAAATCATCATTTTGTGTCATCATAATTTTATAACGGCCACAGACTTTTATGAATTATGATTCCCGGTTCTAACTATGCCACATTAAAGTGAAACAAGTCACTGACCCGCAATAGCTGCGCAAGACGAACGACAGCAGATTTGACGATGTTAGAATTTGGAGAGACGGAATCGGGGAGTGACGGGAGACAGAGTGGTTGATATTGCTCCTTATCCTCCGGGTATGAGAAAAGAAAGAGTGCCCCTCGGCAAAAGATAAATCTGCATCTCCCAATTTTTGAATGGGACCACGTCACAATCTATGCATCAAAAAATTCAATGTCTTTCTTTAAGTAAATGATTCCCTACCTTAATATGAGCCGGCGTAAGAGATGGTCAGACAAAACTTGTCCCCAAACAAGATCTAGGATGGTTGATGTGCAAATAATCGCTTCCCACTCGGAGAATGCACTGGATAATATGGTCTCGGCCTCTTCATATATATCCTGTGTCACAGACGAAAATTAATTAGAAAGAAGAAGCTCATTAACTTGTGGCAGAGTGCCTTACAGTGTCCTGTGGAGCAGATGATAGGCCGACCATTTCGCAGAAGGCAGGGAGAGGAGATGTCAAGAAGAAGGTAAACTGACTTGCTGTTTGAGATACACCTGAATTGGATATTTCATGGAATGCTGGTTTTATATGTGATATAAGAAGGGCAACTGGCTCTCCTCTTTCCATGCCGTGCAAAACCTGAAATCAGTTGTCCCCATAAATATTGAATTAGTGATATTTACTAAAGAAAACCCGATGAAACAACCTCTTTGTATTCATATTATGTTTGCGAGATTGATTTTAGAAAAATATATAGTATACTAAAAGAATAATGTTAAATTTACCTTCTTAGCATATTTTTTTTATTGTACACGCAGACATGTCAAACTTTGATTGGTTTAGTTATAATGTATTTAAAATAATTATTTATAATATTTATTATATCAATCATAGCTCGATATTTCAGAATGTATGTTAAAAATTTACTAAGAAAGTTAATATAGTATTAATCATAATAGAATGACATTGTCTATGAAAGAAGTTCAAAATGTGAAAAGGATAAATGATAATTGAGATTACACATAATTTATAGTGGAGACCAGAAAAACAATAATCTACCCACTCTAACTCGAAGATGGCATAATACAATAGACACAACTAACATTAAACTTTGACTTTCTATGTAGTAGACAAAATTGATTTAGCCAGACAATTTTGTGCTCAGCAAGTTTTGACAAACCTGCCTTGAATGCATGACTTTCACTGCTATCAATAATCAGAAACAAAGGCTTGCGCGTGAAAGGAATTAAATCGCCAGGATAGAGAATGTTTGAACCTGAAAATCTGAAATGTAAGTAACAACTAAGAAACAAGGTTATAAATAGGAAAGCAAACTTAGGAAAGTTTTCTTTTTGCTGCAGTATATAAAAAGAAAAGTTGAAATTGAAAATGTTTTCCATCTTGATATTGTCAAGTGACCGTGCAGAGAGAGAGTGAGAAATGAAGAGAGAGGGAGAGCTGGAACTGACCTCCATTACCTCTGGGACCAAAACAGAGATAATCATCATAAAGGTCAACTGATCTAGTATTGTTAAGAGTGCAAGAAGAAGTGATAGATTTACAAAGATCTTCGGAGTTCTGATGAACAATTTTGTTTCTTGATAATTTACTTGGTCCAAGGGAGCTTTCCATTTGAGCATTGCTGCCAATCGCTCCTTTTCCTGCATATTTGATTTCTGAATACACATACAATGAAAGAAAGTATTTCAAATTTTACCAAAGAAAGCACAAAAGATATTTAACCTGCTGCAGATAAATATATCAGTACGACACTATCTGGAGAAAGCTCATCACAAACAGTCGCCATAACCTGCTCAATTTTGAGATCAAACACCAATTCTTTCACCATAGTCAATGAAAAATATGATATTGATGAAGAATATCTCATAAAAGTTGGATAGATAGGCTTTACTAAGAACATAGCACATCTTTTCAGAAGCAGTTGGGATAGCGGTTTTAAAATGTCACAAGTTCTATGTAAATCCATATAAAAAATAATGAGAAGAATATGGAAAAAAATCAACAGATTTTATAAAGTACCAGTAATTATATAAATAAGTTTTAACTTTTGTTTCCAATAGTTTACACTTTTTTTCTTATATATATTATTTTACATAGAGGAAAAAAAATATTTGCATAGACATAGAATAGAACATTATGCGGTCTAGTATATCAGAATCATTTCCTATTCCTTTTCTCTCCCTTACAGAAAGATCACTCATCACTTTAAGTGATTGTGATGTTGGGGGGTATTCAAAAAATAAACTCAGCTAAATTACTAGACTCGATAGAATAGGTATACCATGGACACAATTTTAACCTCTGTCCACTAATATTAGAAAAAATAGATATACCAACACTCACAGAAATCAAATGCGTGACACACGGTCGATACAAAATACTTTTCTTAGGATTTGGAGATGAGCAAGGATCAATATCAGCAGCAAAGTTAATATTGATTACAGCAGAAGTTCCTGAATGATCAATGGTAGGCCCATTCTCATTTGGTTCAGATGGATGACTTTGGTAAAAGGATCCACTAGGTTGCCATTCCAAACATTGCAGCATCCTATAAGTGTCTAAAGTTATTTCTGCAAATTTAACCTGAAAATGACAATGCATGAACATCAACCTGTGCTTCCTGAAGCAGCAAGTCAAACACAAATCAACTTTATACCTCATTACGATGATAACTAGCTAGTACAGCATCTTGGAATTTAAGAAGCCTTTTTGTGTGGAAGCGAGCCACAAAAGGAAGGGAAGCTTGGTGAGAATCATGCACAGCACAGAAACGTAAAGGCCTCACATTCATAAATGCTGCATCTGCTTTTATAAAGCGATCAATTTCTTGAACTACAAGCCTCCATTCTTTGTGATCGGTAATCTGAGTAAGGATTGCAGTTCAACACCAAATTATGAAGTCGCAGAAATATTTACAAGAAAGAAAAACTTAGAGAGATTTTCTTTAAAAGTAAACAAGACAGAATGTCTGCAGAAGATACCATTTGATCATTGCAAAGGACAAGCAGCTAAACAATATTTTTGAATTCAACCAAGAAAAGTGAGTTGATTAGATAACTGTGTAAGTCAAATTTTGTTTTCTAGATTAAAAACTGTTCTATTCTATCTCTTACTGGAGCCAAAAAACATGTAACAGTTGATACCAAATTCGGATATAGAGAGCTGCATCTTCAGCAACCTCCGATCTGATCCAAAATGTCATTAATCACCACCAACCATAAGTTTGGGGCATTTAAGACCACACGCTACAGATTCATTGTCAGCATAAATTTTGAATTCAGATGCTATATGCACATTTACATCCTTGGAATTTGCAACTCGCAACAACTTGAGATATCAGAAATAACTCAACTGCCTAATAGGTATAAAATTTGGATGTCATTAAAAGCTTCAACAATTTCAGGATCTCCGGTTGGTGAGATTGATCTAACTCATCAGCATGCTTATTATGTACATGTAAAAGAAGAAGTGATGAAACAAGTTGAGCACTGGTAAGGGTAAAAAGATAAGCCATCTGTGGTCCCAATTACTCAGAAATGAAGTAAACGGAGAGGAGTATTAAAAATAGGTTGGCATTATCCAACATTTCTAGCAAGATCTGTTTCTTCGCTCGATACATCATCTAAACTACTCCATAATTTCATTTTCTCGACAACCCAACACCAGAAGTTGCTTGAAAATTAAATATTCTTTTTTTCAGCTTCAGAGCAGCCAAACAGGGAGAACTAACTCATAAACACATGAATTAAAGTAATCACATCAGTCCAAAGAAGATTACAAAAAAAAATGGTTCTTATCAAGCGCAAATGAAGTACTACCTCGAAAATTCCCTTGCTATCAACAACCAGAGATTTGAGGCGCTCAGCAAGTATCTTAACCATTTCCATTCGGGTGAGAATCAAAGAAACCAACATAAACCTAGCGTAAAATCGCAATTGCTTTGACCTCATTACCAGATCCTTGGCCGAGCCTTTCGCTCCATCAAAGTAATTTCGATTAAGGATCGCTTCGTAGAACACATACGCTTCAACCAAAAACCTAGCCTCGCTAGTCCTCATATATTGCCCAAAGTACAACTGACCAATCCGACTCGCGATTTCACCAATTTCCCAGCGGTTCAGACCGGCCTCAACCAGCTTCGCCCGGTGCTCCTGCTGATACTTCCACAGACGGCTATAGGCCTTGAAAACCTTCCGAAAGATATTATGGCTCAGACCCCGCCCGCGCACCGGAAAATCGCTAACCCAAGAGTATTTCCGCTCCGCGCTCTGAGCCAGAGCTCGGAAGGTCATCGCAACAGTGTCGCTTTGCGACATAGCGGAGCTCTCAGTTAGAACCCTTCTGGCCTCTATCTCCTCCACTCATTTAAACCCCAACAAAACAGTTCCACTCCTCGCAGACCAAACTTCAAAACAAACGCAAAAGCGAGAACGGCCAAAAGCACTTCAAAAAGACGAAAAATCAACCTTCCTCTGACCAAGAGCAAAACAAGCTGCGGCTCTGCAAACGATCTCTTGCCCCTTTTCTCTCAGTGAATCACCAAATTGCAGAGTGGCAGCCATTGAAATTATGGCGAGAGAGCGCGAGCAAGGCCAGAGGGAAGGGAGAGAGCACGTGGGGCTAGCGCCAATGAGGTGGGATGCATTAAAGCAATTCATGTTCCTGGAGGTTGTACCGTTGGATTAAAGTATCAGTGGCACAATCGGACGGGCGAAGGAGATGCAAAGTGGATGCAGAGACTTTTTAACTCTTGGATACAGCGGGCTGTTTGGGGGTAGGTTGAAAAGGGAAGGTGAAGTCCAAAAAGAAATTGTCCTTTTTTATTTGTCCCTCCTTAGTTGGCCCCCAAATAAATATTTTCAAATTATATTTCATCTCCTCAAGCTTACTTTCACATGCGTTTTTATACTATATTTAAGGTTGGGACCGGACACTATTTGGTTCTTGGAAAGAATTGGCTCCATCTCGCGGCCATGTTCGTGTTAAATTAAATTGAATCTTAACTCAAACCTACTACAAGCTAAAAACTCAAGGTTCGAGTTGACTTTGATTATGATTCACATCATTATTCGATCATCGTATAAAATTCAAGCATTTAGCCCATTAAAATTTACTCATTTCTTTATGATTTGGGTTGGATAGGTTAACAAACTTGATACGACGAGCTAATCTTTCTAATTAGATTCGAACTCAAACCGATCAAATAACCAATCCAAACAAAACTCGGGTTCACATAATTAATTGGTTTGCATGGCTCATGTTCACATTGTTAAAAAAAAAACCCAGATCCAAAATGATTAGACCCGGTTGGTTTGCCAAGCCAAAAATAAGGGGTGTTTGGGGTTAGGTTTACATAATTTTATGAAATTTAATTCAAACAATGGGGGGTTGCTAAGTGATTTAGTGTGTGCCTTCTCTCATTATATAATGATTTTGTCTACTTCCACTTATATTTTTTTCTCAATTTTTCCATAACCTTGATTATTTTTTCCCAAAGTTTGTTTTTCCCTAACCTCGCTCGACTCGAGGTTGTCCACAATTGTTCATGTCGATTTGCTCTAACCGTGTCAGATTCGTCACTGACTGCATGACAATTGCAACGATAATTGATCACAGCAGCTGACGCCTAGGTATGACTTAATTGGTGAGAACATTTTAGGGTTTTAATTGTGACAAAATAACTCAAGGTTTGATGTGTCTTGCACCTTATGATTGATGTTCAAATTAGAGTTTTCTCTTAATTTAATATGCCGTGTCTAACAATAACGTTACCCTCCACTTTGCTTAGTTTTGGTAATTGGGTTTAAGGCATGTATTTTTTTATTGGCGGGTGGCCATTTTAAAGAGAGTTTATTTTTTTATAATAAAAAAATTTAAATACATTTTTCGATCTTGCCCTGCTTGTTAAACGAAAATCTTTATTATTATGGCAATAATGACTTGGTGAACAATAGCTATTAGGGTAATAAGCAAATTTGCCCCAATGTATAAAAAATAACTAAATTAAAATATTTTGAAAATTTTAAATTAAACATTGATAATTGTGAGCACAAGAAAAAATCTGCAGTGCCGACGATCACATTTTATTGAGGATCACGTCGACCGCAAACCTATAATTAACTTTTTCAGTTGTTTATTTAACGAAGAAAACTATATTAGACGATATTTTTAGGCATGAATGAGCTAAATTATTTATTAATGACATTAATTTTATTCTCATTGCACAAATATAAAAGCTTATATGTGAAAAAACCCATTTTTTCATTATGTAGATGGTCCTACATAAAATTTATATGTTTATTATTGGATATTTGATTGTTTAACAAATTTTCAAAGGAGTTGACCTTAAAAACAACAAAAAAGATACATAAACAATACTGATAATAATTTAAGGAGAAAGAAGGAGAAATCCCAATGGAAATGACCTGTCCCCGCTAAATCCATATAATGCAGACAATAACGCCTACACGTGGACAATAGTATTGTATACTTTTTTCATAGTAGGTGCAGTATGATTGACATTTTTCAACCATATTATATTTACATTATTTGAATCCTACACTCACAAAATTACAACAAAAAATCAATTTAATAGTCAGTGATTGATCGAAGTGTCGATTTATAAAGTATGATCATTGAATAAATTGGCAAAAATGAATTATGATCATCCATACAAGCGACTAAACTGGATAGATGGAGCACACAATGTATCGAAATTATTAAAAATTCATTTCTCTTCTTTCAATCTTTATTGTTATTTTGATCAAAGCAATATATAGTTGATAAATATATAAATTTAATATTATTATTATTATTATTTAAGTTATTGTTCCATAAAAAAGTAGATTTAATTTTAAATGGAAGTCAACTAGTGAATTTCATCCGTTCAAAAGCGTTGCTTGAATTTGATGCATCTCTATCACTTGGACTAACTTTATACGACTAGCAAAGTTTTGCTTGGTAGGATGAACATGACATCTTCTATTTTCTTTTACCAACTATAATCAACCATAGGTTAATACAACTTATGATGTAGTTCGAAGTGGGCAAAACGTGCTTGAAAATAAAAATAAATATTGAAAAAGCATGAATGCAGTAGAAAGAAATTATATTATTATTGTAATAATTTGAAGATTATTTATTAATTTGCAATTTCATATAATATTTTTTTATAGAGAAGATAATTTTAAAAAAAAAGCACAAATCATGACTCGTGAGGTACAATTTCCAAAGTGGATTTGTGATGCCGAGTAGAGGTGGCAATCGAGCCGGGGACGGCCGGCTCGTCGAGCTTGCCGAGCCAAACAAACCGAGTCTGTCGAGCCTATTCGAGCTGGCTTCGTCTAGCTTTTTTTAAAAAAAAATTAGCTCGAGCCGGCTCGTGAGCAGCCTAAACAAGCGAGCCGATCCGAGTCAGTCGAGCCAGTCTAGCATAAACGAGCCGAGCCAAACGAGCCCAACATAGAAATTTTGTTTTCGTATATTGAAGTTTTATAACTTTTTCTGTACTATGTAATTCTAAACTTTGATGAACAATTTATGCCTATTGTTTTCTTCAATCCAATTTTTTTTTGCATAATAACGTTTGTATGTATCGCCTTCATTATGCAAAAGAAACACGAAAACAATAATATCGAATCAAGATCTCAAAGAAACTCGAAAACAATAGCATCGAAACATCGAATCAATAACATTCAACATTTATATCATCAAATTTGAAATCAATTCGTAAAAGAGTTAACAATTAATAATCATGCATTGTACGAATCAAAATATAAACACAAACCATTCATTGTGCCAAGTAAAAAGTAAAATCGGTTAGAAAAAAGTCTTCCAATTGTTCGAAAAGATTACAAAAGAACAAACCTACTCCACATGGGGATCGTCTGATAGAGGTTGAGCAGCTGTGGGTATGGCCTCCGGCCAGTTGGTAAAAATTCCAGCCTAGTGTCGATTTTGTGCCTCGTCGAACCACCGATCCAATGTTGAGATGCAGGCATCCATCGTGTCAAGCCGTCGGTGGACTCTCTCAAATGAATTCCCAGTGGTCATGCAAAAATGCCTCGATCTGCCGGGATGTTGATGGACGAGGACGACTAGCTGATTCAGCTTGTTGTTCTTGGTCTTGCTCAACGCCCTCGTGCTGGAGTGCCTGTGATGTCGAACCTAGATGATTGGCTTTGAAGATCCACTCGCCGCTAGTGTTTTCCACAATACCCATCCTCGCAAGGGTAGATTTGGTATAGGTGTCGACTCTCCTAACCGAGAGAGGTGTTTCGGAGGAAGGAAAGTTGACACCGTGTTGGTGGAAAATTTCCGTCAACAAAAGGTTGAACGACATTGACTTGGACGAGTTTTCAAAAAAATCAATCATCCTTTTTAAAATTACATAACCAACGTTAAAGTTGGCTCCAGTGAAAATGTTGTAAAGAACGTGCAAATCCATATCACTCACGTGATCACTATGACCATCCCTAGGTTGGAGGTTGTAGGAGATCATGTGGTGGACAAGACGAGCCGTGACTGTAACAACCCTCGTTTATTTTAAGAATTATGATTTTAAAATGAAAAGTGTTTAAGATTTTTCTTTATGAATGTTGGTTACGAGTATGAATAATTAGAATGAGAATACTCTGTTTGGGGTGTATCATACCGTGCACCGGCCCAAGTGTTTGAGTTTGATTAGTGTTTGTTTGAAGTCCATTGTTTGAAGGTTGCTAGGTTTAAGTAAAAGTAATGAAGTAAGTTGAGTTAAATATACTAAGGGATTACCTTAAAAGTAAGTTTCGGCCGACCCCAGAATGTAGAAAGGGTCGACACAATTAGGACTTTCGGTCGACCTCAGGATCGAAGAGGGGTCGACACAATGAACAGTTTCAGTCGACCCCAAGACTGAAGAGGGGTCGACACAATTGTGTACTTTAGGTTGACCCCAGGATTTAAGAGGGGTCAACACAATTGAATATCTTAGGTCGACCTAAGGATTTAGGAGGGGTCGACACAATAGAACCTCTGGAACGCTTTCGGTCGACCCCAAAATCGAAGAGGCGTCGACACAACTGGAACTTTCGGTCGACCCCAAGACCGAGCGGTCGACACAAGTCGTTCTCGGGAAACACTTGCAGTCGACACAACAGACGAACGGTCGACACAAATGGACGAGCGGTCGACACATTCATACATGCCGTTGAAAATTCAGCCAAAATGTGAGGAAATCCGATCGGTGGACGTAAAGGAAAGGTTGATTTTTATTTAATTAAGGAGATAAGAAGGCATCGTCTGCCATTCCCCTACCAGCATGGTTTCTTCTCCCTATTTTACTTTAAGTTATCACGTCTTGATAAGGGAGAGGAGATTGAGAAAGAAAAGCAGTTCTGTGAGAGAAAGTAGAGAAAAAAGAGAGATATCTTAGAGGAGAGGAGGAAAACTCTGAAATTTTCATGAAGCTGAGGTTCAAGGTAATTTTTTTATCCTCTGAGTTTTTCTTTTAGGTTCAGTAAGGATAATATGATTGTATTGGATGAACTGATGGATAAATATGAATGATTTCATGTTAATTGCTGTGAAATCAGTTAATTATATACAAAGTTAGAGTTTTGGAGATTCGGTCAATATGTGTTACGAATTAGAGTTTATGTCCTTCATAAGAGTTAAAGTACGCTCTTAGAGTAATTCATAGCCGTTGAAATCACTCAATTCAGAGCTATGTAGACAAAATTATGGGCATCGTAAGTCAGTGTACGGAAACTGGGGAGAGTTTGGGTCGACCCCTTATAGTTTGGGTCGACCGATCCTTAAATTTAGAAAGGAAAGCTCTCTGTTTTGTCGACATGGGTCGACCCCTTACAGTTTGGGTCGACCCAATCGGGGTTCAAACAGTGAAAGCCCTCTGTTTTGCCCACATAAGTCGACATGCTTTAGTTTTCTGAATTTGGTGTCTTCTAAGAAGTTATAGTAGACTCCTTATAGAACAATTTGACACCTTAATCATCAGGAATAAATCATTAACAAGGAAGTTATAGTCATTCAAAGTTGGGATAAAAGTTAAGACTTTATGCAAATTATAATCCGTATATGATTTATATATTTAGGTCATTTATTGGATTAAAAAGGGGCTCAAGTGGATTGATTCAAGAAAGCAGCTAAGGTAAGTTAGCATTAAGATTGTTTGGCCCTTAAGTGGGACTACATTGCAAAGATTATGATGATTGTTTGATATGTGCTGCATGTTTGTTTGCATGACATGTTTGGTGATGTATGCTTATTTTCATGTTATGTAATGTGCTTTAAGTGATATTTTCATAGTCACATGGTCATGCATCATAGTTTTACAAAATGTCTACGAACTATTTTCATGCATGGTTTACAACGTAGTTGGAGGTAAACGAGATATGATTGGTGGTATGAGACGCTGATTATGTTTCGGTCTCGAGGACTGGGTGGAACCACGAAGTGGAGAGCTGGATCGTTAAGTAAGAATAAAAATGTAAATGACTGGTGGAACCACGAGGTGGAGAGCTTGGTTTCGAGGACTGGGTGGAACCACGAGGTGCGGAGCCGGATCGATAAGCAAGAATAAAAATGTAAATGACCGGTGGAACCACGAGGTGGAGAGCTCGGTCTCGAGGACTGGGTGGAACCACGAGGTGCGGAGCCGGATCGATAAGTAAGAATAATGCAATAAAGAACGAAATGAAAATGTGCATTGTTTTAACGACATAGCATACTTATGCATTGCATTTTATAGTTATGCTTCTTACTGAGCTTTAGGCTCATAGTTTAGGCTTTGCAATGTAGGGAATGTAATGGAGGAAATGGTGCAAGTGACTGATCAAAGAGTTAGAGCAGAAGAGTGTTCAAATGATACGGTTTATTGAGCGATGACCGACGTGGAGTGATGTATGACACACACAGTTATGACGTGGAGTGATTATAATGTATACCCTTATTTTGGTGTGATAGATTACAAAGCTTTTGAAATGAATGTATTTCAAACTATAGTCTTCCGCTGCAAGTTAAATAGAAAATGTTTATGCAATTTTTATGAAGGTGGAACTGGAATTGTTATTTATAAAGAGAGTACGTTTTTTTTAAAGTAAGTGGTTTTTCCGACAGAATATCTTTTATAAGATAAAGACAATTTTAGTTTCTTTTATAAACTAAAGAAAAAGGTATTCCACCTAAGTAAGTAAGTAAGTAAGTAAGAACCCAGTAACGGATCGGTTCTCGGGTCCCCACCGAGCAAGAAAGTAACGTAAAGTAAAGTAAGTAAGCAAGTAAGCGGCGGCTCGGGAAACAGGCGTTACAGTGACGTTCAAGTCATTGGCTTTTGGTTTAGGGGGAAGGTGAGCGTCAAAATTTTTCATAACGGAGCAGAGAAATTGAGTGTACTCACTCGTTTCGACACAAGGAGGCTCGGTGAAAGACTCATAGTAGCGAGAGGCTCTCTCATTGCATATGCAGTTCAACATCTTGTTGAGCTTACGAGACGTGATAGTTATGCGTTCTCCGTACACAAAACTAGACACTTGTAAAGGGTTTGGTGAAAACGAAAAATTAGCATAAAACATTCAAATTGGGGTTTCGTAATATGGTCCCCGGAATTGAAACAACTCAGACAAACCAACACGATTGAAGAACTCGTGAATCAGTAGGTTACAGATGGAATTCGGTTGGAAAACAAATCTTGGAATAATGGACTTGCATTGGAAATCAGATAAAATTTTTTTGTTGACATTCTAAATCAAGGAACAAATTAGAATCGAACAAAAGCCTTACAATAGGTTCATCCGGAATTGTAACGAAGGTAACCTAGGATTTTTGGACAATTTGCATTTTTTTGTACGCAAGGTAGATGTCATTTCAAACGTGTCGAATACGTAAAATGGAGGAGGAGAAGTGATAGTTATCTCTACACTTGACGATTCGGCACAGACGAGGGCGAAAACACGAAGAAATTGGAGTGGGGCGTCGGAAGTCATCGAAAACTGTCAGAAAAATGTGATTTTAGGACACCAATTTGGAATTTAATGGGGCCCGCGGTCGACACCTAGTGCAAATGTGATCGACACCTTGAACTGGCGGTCGACACCGGTCGACACATGAAACGGTCAAGATTAATCTACGGTCGGCACATTCATATGCGGTCGACACTATAAAAAGCTTTGTCTTAATATGCGGTCGACACCTTAGTATGCGGTTGACGCTATAAAACGCTCTGGAATGAGATGCGGTCGGCACCTTCAAAGGTGTCGACACCATGAAATGCTCTCGATTAATCTGCTGACGACGCCTTCATATGCGGTCAACACCATAAAACGTTCTGGATCGAGTTGCGGTCGACACCTTCAAATCGGTTGACACCTTCAAGTGCTCTGGAATGAGCTGCGGTCGACACCTGAAGGTGTCGACATCATGAAATGTTCTCGATTAATCTGCCGTCGACACCTTCATATGCGGTCAACACCATAAAACGTTCTGGATCGAGCTGCGGTCGACACCTTCAAATCGGTTGACACCTTCAAATGCTCTGGAATGAGCTGCGGTCGACACTTGAGTGTGCAATCGACACCATAAAACGCTTTGAATTGAGCTGCGGTCAACACCTTAGTATGCAGTCGACACCATAAAACGCTCTGGATTGTTATGCGGTCGACACCTCAAACGTTCTGGCAAAGGTGTGGTCGGCACCTTCGTATATAAGTGGTCGACACTTACTCTTATTTCAGGAAAATGACCTACCGAAAGAAGAATGGAAAGTTGCTGACATTAGCATTGTTGACATTTGCATCACTACACCTTATGTACAACGTTTACAGGAAAATGACCCATCTAAGTGTCAATCATGTGCAAAATATCAACCGATTACAATTGTTTACGTTTACAAGAAATCACAAATGTACATGCGTACAAGAAATTAAAAAATTATTGAACTCCTAATGTACAACGTCGCAACTAGTCTTCAAATTCCAAGTTCTTGAACTCCTCTGCAAGTGCGTCCTCTCGTTGTTAGTCCCTCGTGACTGCGTCGCTCCAGTCCTTCATGCAAATGAGTGCTTCCACGAGCTCCGGTGCCAGTTGAGACAAGCGTCTACCTGCACTAAAAGCCAATTCCAAAGCTACAGTTGAGACAGGCGGTGTTAGTAAATCTCGTGTCATGTTCGAGAGCACGGGATACATGGCTGTGTTGGATTTCCACCAACTCAATATGTTGAATGCCTCGTCTCGAGAAATTTGAACTCGAGACTCTAAATACACGTCAAGTTCACTCTTATCGAAAACATATGAATGCACATCGCTTTCTAGTTGGGCGTCAATGGCATCCATAACATTTAGTGGTCTTCCGAAACCAGAACTACCACCAGACGTCGATGCCACATCGGACGAAGTCCAAGTTTGTGCACCGGAAAATCTAGTTTGGTAAGTCGCAAACAAAGTAGCAAGGTCGCTACGCAATGTGTTTGGACTGCATACGGGGGCGAAACCTAGATTCTTCGAAATTTTATCAAGCATCAACTTCGTGCCCTTGATTTTATATTTCGGATGCATAATACTAGCAAATGAAAAAATAGAAAGTGCTTGAAGCCAATATTTATGAAATTTAAATTTCATTGAAGTTACGATTTTGTTAAATGCATCAATTTTTTTATATCTTTCAAAAGTAGAAGTCAATCTTATGAACCACAGAAGCAAAAGATGCGTAATCATATAATAAATTCCCGAGCATTCTTTGGTGGCTTCAAAAAATGATTGCAAAAATTCGAGAAATAGATTAGCCATATCACAACTACAAAAATCCAAAGTAAAACATTGTGTCTTTTGACTAATGAAATCACAAATGACGTTCCAATACGGTCTAACATTTTCTAACATTAGATATGTTGAGTTCCACCGAGTTGAAACATCGGTTTTTAGTTTTCTAGGTTTGAGGTTAGCCGCTTTACGAAATTCTCGATACTCTTGTTGTCGGGCGTTTGACTAAGAAATAAACGAAATTGCACCTCTAATTGCATCAATATGCGGTGATACAAATTGCATGCCATCATTAATAATCAAATTTAAAATATGACAAACACACCGCATATGAAAAAAGGAAGACTAAGTACTGTCGAAATGAAAATATTTTTTAAATTGATTAACACAAACATCATTAGTGAAAGCATTATCTAACGTAATATTAAAAATTCTATCTCTTATATTGTATTATTGTAGAATACCAACAATGTATCGATAAATTGTGATACCACTATGAGAGTATTCACAACTCCAAAAACCTAAAATGTGTTTATTAAGTTGTCAATTCGCATCCATTAAATGCGAAGTCACAACAATATAGCATTGAGTGCACTCCACAAATCAGAAGTAATACATATTGACATCGTGAGCGCATGCGAAAATAAAAGAAGCAAGTCATTTTTAATTTTCTCATACAATTTTATTATGTCGCCTCGCAATAATAAAATTGCGATTAAGCAATTTCACGAGGAATTCACTTAAAACTTGGATTAATGTATTGTTGTATAAATGTTACTGTTCCCTCGTGATCAAACATTGAGAGAGGTAACTCTCGTTGTGTCACATATTTTGCAGCACCTTATCGCATTCCCTCATGCAAATAAACAAAATTTCTGGTACCAAGAGTGTTTAATTGCAATTGCATACGATCTTTCGAGTGCAAATGCTCGTGATATTTTTTGTAATGTCGATTCATTGTGCTAGCGGCGGATTCATAAGCATAATGCTTGGCACAATAATTGCATTGTGCCCTATTTTCTATTTTCGTTCCTAAGTTCACTTCTACGATTTCAAAATGTTTCCATACTTTCGACGTTTTCGATTTCTTGGCTCGAGGGGCATGATGTGCAACGGCGGGGTGTTTTGCACGTCGGGACCGGTGGGCGTGCGCACGAGCTAGATTGGCTCTGGCGTTTGGTGAACAGTGATTGGAATGGTCGGTAATCTGGGGTTTTGCGGAAGCTAGAAGGTGAAAGTAGTGAGATGGCACGGTGGATATGATCGGAAGATCGGGAAGGTTGATGATGGCTCGGGAATGGTGCGAATTATGGATGAATCGGAAGATGAAGGTGATGTCGGACGATTTGGACGCTTGAGCAATCAAAGGATCCAAATCGGTAGACCTTGGAGAAAGCTCGGATATGACGCACCGAGGTTTCAACAAGGGTTGACGGAAGCTTGGCCGGATATGACTCACTGGAGAAGTAACGTCGATTGAGGGAATTATCAAAAAGGCTCAAAGCTCTTGTATTGATAAAATTCACTAAGTAAACAAGAAAGTCTAGTGTGCTTTAAATAGATAAAAACGAAAACGTAAATCTAGAGACCTAGTAATCTCAAGCCATCGGATGAATTGGACGTCTAGGATGATTTGGCACGTGGATCCCGGAGGTGCGTCGTGGTTTGGGTGCGTCGCGTCATGGGTGCGCTGTCGGGCGCTCTGGCGGGTGCGGTGCACTGCCGGGCGCGCTGGCGGGCGCGCTGTCGGGTGCGCTCGGCCGAGATACGTATCTCCGAGATTTTGTGGGATTTTGTGTGTGCGAATCCCCTCAAATCCTCTTGGTTGTTATTTTCCAGCTAAGGCATCTTATCCATGAATATTTGACACGAGCAAAGTTGAAGGATGCCTTGGGCTTCTTTAAGTGTTGCATGGGCCTCGGCCTCGGCTGGGTCTTGGGCTGTAAATCCGTCCTTGTGATGTCTAGGCCTGATCCTCTTCATTCTCTAAGTCTCTAAGTGCTGAAGGAAAATGTGGCGCTCGGCCACTTATTGAAGATGGCCGAGACCCTAATGGGTCTCGGCGTGGGCCGCGTCACGTGGCCCGGTCGATCCGTCGAAGGTGCGCGCCGTGGTCTTGTGTCCGGCGTCATGGGCCGTCAAGTCCAGCCCGGCATGTGCGGTCAAGGTGAACGTCGCGGTCGTCGGCCCGGTGTGTGCGGTCAAGGCCGTTTGTCCCGCGGCATGTGCGGTCAAGGTCGCGCGCTCCGCGTCATGGGCCGCCATGTCCGGCCCTGCGTGTTCGGTCACGTTCGCGTCCAGCTGTGTGATGGACGTCTTGGGCCTTTCTTGGTCGTCTTCCGTGGGTGACTCCGAGGTTATGTTTCCTACAAAATAAATAACTAAGTTAGCGTAAAACTCTCGGCCCAACGGGGAGGAGTCTCATTGTACATCAGGGCAGACGTGGATGCTTGTGCAGATGTGTGAGTCAATCAGACAGAAAATGCTAGATTCATAGGTGCAACTTCTTGCACCTCATTGTCGGAAGACGGAAACGTTTCAAATTCTACGTATTTCGGTGGTGAATCCATATTAAACAAATGAACAATGAAGTATTTAAAAAAAATTCTACTTTGATACCGTTCACCGATTTGTTGATGATTGTTAATGGAAGCACAGAGTATCAACAACTAGAAGGCTTTTGAGCGCGATGACTTTACAACGATTTGCACAGAGAGTTTCGGGTAAGAAATTTTCGGCTAACTCCTACAATTTATAAAATTCCCTCATAACAGCTACATTCGGTCGACTTGTAGTATTTCCAAGGTCGACCGCATGTTACCATTGAATATGAAAATTCTAGCCGTTACATTATACCGGTCGACCCTTTTTACAACGTCGGTCGACACATTGTGGTCTACCGGTCGACTCTTTGCTATCTGCGATCGACACTTTGTCGTCTACCGCTGTTACACTAAGTGTTGACCGCAATCCAGGTATTCTGAGCCTGCCGAGCCAGCTTGCGAGCTGACTTGCGAGCCGAATCGGTTGACTCGGTGTTGTCGAGCCCACGAGCCAGCTCGAGCGAGCTGACATGCCGGGCTCGGTACGGGCTCGAGCTTTGGTTCGAGCTAGGCTCGGCTCGGCACTTTAGCAAAACGAGCCGGGCTTATACTGCTACAGTGCTGAGCTAGCCAGCTAGCCGGCTCGCTCGAATGACACCACTACCTACGGTTACAGTTGGTAGTATTATGATGGCAATTTTTCTAATGTCTTCAATTTTAATTTATATTTTGAAATTTTGTTCATTAGTATGATGATTGAGTCTAAATAATGATGGTCACGTTACTAGGTCAAATCATTGAGAGTAAGCCCACCATTCAATTTTATTTGGTAAGAAAATAGACAATTACAAAAAATTTCTTTTACTAAAAATAGGAGTGACACCCAAACCAATTACATTAGCCTAACCACAAATTTTTGGTTCATTTATAGTTTGTCATGTTCGATCTTGATCTTGATCTTAGTTTTGGTGATAATTTTTAAAACCAAATATCAGACCATTTTGAATCATGTCACTCATAATTAAATTGTTCGAGAGATAACATCTAGAGTTACATATTTACGTATCCAACCAACATATTAGAAAGTTACACCGGTTCAAATGAACCAGTGACGTCTCATTTGTCCATCCGAAGAATGTCCTAATCGAGTGATTTAAATTTCTTCACGCAAATTAAATGGAGAAAATCTGACCGTTGCTTTCTTTAGCTTGATTCATTAATTAATTAATATAAAATATTGAAACGGGAAGAAAGTGGAATTAAATTTAAAATAAAGTAATAGGGCGTAATGCTCCTGTATTCTAGGCATAACTCTCAACAAACGCAGAGAGCCAGGTCACTTATTTGAACTATTAAGTGGCCCTCCGCAGCTCATATCAAATATCAATTGTACATGGCAAGGAATTTAATAAATATTTTCTGTAAAATACGATTTTCCTCCTTTATTTATTTTGTGTATTTTTTTTAAATAATTAAAGGCAAACACATTTATAAGTTTTATTTCAGCTCATTTTTAAAGGTCATATATCAATCTACCCCTAAAATATGGGGAAATACAAGCAAGAATTTCATGTTTTATTTTCTACATTAAATAAGTAAGTTCGACTTAGTTGGTATATTCATTTTTATTTTTTTATTTTATATTAGTTGTTTTACAAAATTCTTTATATTCTTATTGTTAGGTGTGATGAGCATGAATCGAGTTGACACTCAAATAAATCTGACCTGACTCATTAAAGATTCAATCTGTAAGTAGTTCAGCTAGATTATCAATCTGACCTGAACCCGACCCAACACGACCAGCACAGATTCGAGTTCAGGTTGGGTCGGGTTAACTGGTCAAGTTATAAAAAATTAAAATATATCTCCTAAAAATAATATATAACTCCTAAAAACTTGTAATTCTACCACAATATAATATGTATCAATTATATATAAAAACACATATAATCTATCAAAAATTAATAATCAAATCTAAAATATGCAAACTAATGTAATACATTATTCATGTGTAAAATTGAAAGTTCCTTACCAAATAGAGACCAATGTTAAACAAAAATAGAAAAAACTAAATGTTACAAACACACTACTAACTATTAGATTCTAATCAATTATAGTTGTTGAATTTTCATCTCCAATTGCACATTGTGAATTATTAGTGCCAATTTTTGTTCAACAAACATAAGAAAAATTTAAATAATGACTTCAAAGATCGAAAATGATTAACTAATAACTTTAATTAGTACTTTCATCGATAATTCCATACTCTTCAACTTGGTCGATGAAAGATGAATTTTCAAAAAGAAGTCAACTTTGAGTACAAATAATATATTCAATTGTCTTCAATAATAAAGTTGTACAAAATGAGTTAACAATTTGGCCACCACAACTGAACGCTGATTTCGAAGCGACAGTAGAAATTGGAATAATTGACCCATCTTTTGCTATTTAACTCAAAATTAGATACTTATGCAAATTTGCTTTCTACCAAGTCAAAAAGTCAAGCTTTTGAAAATACTTTTCTTGTTTGTCACTCAAATACTCATCAACCTTCACAAATATCGTTAGCAAACTCATACTCAAGAGAATTTTCAAAATGTGTTTCGAGTATAATATCCATCTCTTACGGTTTTCTTACATTGTCATTGGTTAATCAGAAGTAAAATCACCCTTGTACTCCATACATAGTAGTTGGACGATGTTTTCAATTTGTTGCATGAATTCACTAGCTCGTTCATTTGATAGTTGCTTCATAAAACAATTTCAAGAACTTACAAAATTTTCTAATGTTTGTCCAATCTTATTGTGTAAGAGACCCATATGCTCTAATGTTCGATGAGAATTGACTACCTTCTTGTTCAAACTTTTCAAATGTCTTTGCATACTTTTCAGCATGTTTTAACATTAGATACATTGAGTTCCATCATATAGGCACATCAAGTATCACATTGTCTTCAAACATAAAATTCATAATATCAATACAACTCTTAAATTGTTGCAATCGTCTTGGTGACAATTTAACATACTTTATTGCCTAATACACTCGAACAATTGAAATTTGATGCTCTTTCATCGAATGTGTATGCGAGTTCCATTCAAAATCTTCCTAGTGTCAAAGACTTTTTATCAAGTATGATATGACGACATAATTTGAGGAAACATTATCTATTGTGATTATAAATACATTCTTAATTTCCTAACCAACGAGACACGTCTCCAATAATTTTCCTATTATTTTCTTTTATGGTTATCAATCTATCAAAAATTTAGAATTTTTTATGCAACTTTCAGACTCGTGGATAAAATGTCCAGTCAATACCATATAATTGATATTTTGAGCTAAAGTCCAAGTATTCATAATTAAACAAATTCTTTGCTTACTTTTACTAAATTAATCTTTCAACTTACTTCTTTCTTCCTCGTACATTGCATTGATATCTCTATGAACGATGGTTGAAAATATCAAAGAAAATCTTTGAAACCTTCTCATTTTACCATTCTCAAGTAATTCATCTTTAAGCAACATTCTTGCAAGAACCTTTCATCCACCTACTTGAGTAAATGTTGTTAATTTTGAATTGGACCATTCTCCATTGATCTTCGTAAATGGTAACATCTTTTGCTTGCTATCTACGGTCGCCAAATATTACTTACATGTGTTCCAATGTCTTGATATTTTTGATGTACTACTCCTAGGGGTGGGCAACCCGGGCCGAACCTTAAGGTTTAGCCCGAAACCTTAAGTTCCGGGCCGGGTACGGTTCGGGTACAGGTAAAAGTTTAGGTGTCGGTTCGGGTAAACGGGTATTAAGTCCGAGTATCGGGTACTGTGGAAATACGCGATACCCGTTTAATACCCGATACCCACATGAAACCCTTTCAAACAATTCCAAAAAAGCTTTCCTACGCAGCACTCATAGCTGTAGCAGCTGCAGCTCTAACAGTAAAGCACCTTTGTCCTCTCTCTCTACAATAATCGCGTTCCCTCCGAGAGATCCATTTTAGAGTTCCAAGTTTTCCGATTGTAAGCTCCCATCTTCTACCCTTGGGTTTGATTTTCTTTTCTTTTCTTTCTTGTTGCTGTGAATTTCTTTTTCGATGTTTTGGTTTGTTTTGGCTCGCGAAATCGTAGTTATGCTTCAGCTGCGTGGATATTTCTGCATGTTCTTGCCAAAATGTTTGTTTTCGCGTCGATCTGATCCGAAAGCTTAGGATTCGCTATATGCCTGTAAATCGAAAGGGTCTTTAATTATTTTTTTTGAATAAAAAAAAAAAACCAATAAATTTCAGGGTACCCGAAATTACCCGAACCCGACCCGGAACCTTAAGGTCTCAGGTAGCAATGAGTCCTACCGGGGCCGGGCCGGGTATCGGGTATTGTATATTACCCGATACCCGTTCGGGCCGGGTATCTCGCAACGATACCCGGCCCGAATACCCATTTGCCCAAGCCTAACTACTCCTCCCCTTATGACAAGCATATTATTGATGACAGTAGTTCCAGATTATTTTCATCAACTAATGAGATCATTTTCATCAACTAATGAGAAGTGGTTCCAAACACCCGACCATAAAATCATTTTCTTTGAGCAACAAAATTGAAATGAGCTATGAAAAGGATTTTCATGGCAAAGATTTACATTGTAATGCCATTCAAACAAAATCGAGCGACAAAATAAAATTTTATGGCCGAACAGTTTCAGCAACAAAATCGAGAAATATGAAATCGAAATGTGCATTTCAAAAATTAAACAAAATCGCAGATGCTTACTATCAAAATTGTCATCGGAAAATGCATCGCGCCGTCAGCCGTTGGGCATGGGGTTTTGTCAGGAAATCTTTAACAGAGGGAGGCGTCACAAGAGAAAGGTTTTGTTGAGGGACGTCGGCATCGAGAAAAAAAGGAAAAAACACTAAACGTTTTCTAGCAGGTTGGAGGATTGGGTTGGGTTGAGGCGGTTACCAACCTACAACCCACCCTTTTGCGCAAACCCGACCCAACAACCTAAAATTTCAAAATAAAATTAATAAAACCCAACCCAATATGTGCGGTTTGGGTCGAGACCCACGAGGCTGGCGAGTTTGCCCACCCCTATTGTCAGGTATTAGATAATGTAATATAAGAAATTGCATTCATATGTGATAAAATAAATTTTATTACATTTAACAATAAAATTTAAAATATAACAAACATATTTAATATGAAAAAAAAATTTAATATTAACTGATTGACATAACCTTTGGAATTGAGAAATTTAATATCGCTAACCACAAAATCTTAATATTCTTATGTTTAGTAGCTCAAACTCATCAATAAAATGAAAAGTAATGCTTGCACTATATAAATCGAAAATATCGCAACTCGACATAGTAAGCGCATTTGCAAATAAAACAATCAATTTATTTTTCATATTGATATACATTTTAATAATGGATGCTCGTAGTATATTATGATAAATCGATTTATAATTAGAATTAATATATTCTTAAATAAATTTTTTATATACCTCATATCAAACACTAATAGAGATATCTCGTTTTTTGATTTATATTTTGCGACACATTTTTTAATTTCTCATGTGAATACATGAAATGCCCAATACTAATAGCATTTAGTTGTAATTGTGTAATACCTCTTGTTTGCTCGTTATGATGACATTTTCTATAATGTCTACTAATAGTGTTAGTAGTCGATTCATATCCATAGTATTTTGCACAATATTTACATTGTGATTTAGTTTTTAATTTTCTATATTAATTTATTTTGTTTCAAAATGTCTACAAATATCTGTTAGTATACTTTATTTAGATTTAGGTTAAGAAGTCTATGTTTATCTTGATATTTTACCAATTAAAAACACGAGATGAATTGTCTCAATTTCTCTATTATCATCCTCGATATATCTCTGATCTTTCTCGTTGTCCATTGCACCATCTAACGTCATTGTACCTCTTGCATCGCCAAATCTCCCACGTTCTCTCATTCTTGTACTCATCCTCCCTTTCCCTCTCTCTCACCTCTATGCATCTCTCGTGTTACCACAACAATCGCTTCTCCAAACCACTTTATGTAACCAATTTCATCTTTGGCATTACAAATTATTTCTCTTGTGATTCATTTTCTGAATCAAGCTCCTATATTGTTTTTTCAATGTCAAAATAGCTACAAACACACCACTAATCGGAAGAATAACATTAGATTTACAAAACTTGACCGCCTGTTGGAGGATTAACGGGACATTAATCTCAAGGTGTTGGGTAAAATTAGCTTAAATTTAAATTTTTTAGTACCACAAAAAATTTTAAAGTGTTCACTCCAAATACGTTTATACCCCATATTAAAAGCAGGCAGTCAATATTAAATAAAATTGACTTTCAAATTAATTTTATTTTATCAAAATAAAAAAGTTATTTTTAAAATTTTTGTAATAATTTTTTTTCATTATTATTTGGATAATTATGTAATAATTTTTTTTCATTATTATTTGGATAATTATCTATAAACAATCTGTACTCATGGGTATGTTTAAACTGACCGCTTAAACTTTTATTTTTAATGTATTACTTTGATATCTAAAAATATGATTATTTTCAACTAGTACCTCAAAATTAAAATTGATCAGCTAACATATTAAAATTTGAATAATTATCAATTGATGCATTATTGTAAAATTTAAGTTCCCTAAATATCTTTTTATAATTTAATATCTAGTTTTTTCTAATTATTATATATTCTTGATTAAAATGATAAAAAAATAAAAATTATAATGAAAAATCAAAATTAAATTGTAAGAAGTTAGACAATAATGATTTACTGTCAGAGTATCGATTGACAAAATTTTGAAGTTTAATTTGTCAATTGAAAATATACTCATACTTTGAAGGGAAAGAATTAAAAATTCAAATGTCATTTGAATAATAGTCATACGTCAGGGTGATGATACAATTCAAAGTTTAAAGTGTCACTTAAAAAATATATATAATTAGTGGGTTCCATTCATAATTAGCCTTATTATTTTAATGTTCAAATAAAAATGACTCTATTTTGTTCATTTAAAAATAATATTATTTTAAAAATTGAAAAAATAAAACCAACCCAACCCAATCTCACAAAAGTAGCATGATATGTCTAGTGTATATTTAATTATTATCTCTAATGGTAGTATTTTCTGTGATTGTCACGTTAAGTCCCAGTGTCTTACTTCCTAAATATATAAGGGGTAAATATCAAATTATTACTTAAATTATGTGAATACCTCAAACTTATTGACACTTAAATTACATCATAACTGTAACAAACCTTATGTCATCATGTTTGTCATTCAATTTTAACGATGTTTGTCTATTTAGTTAACACATATCATTAAAAATGATGATAAAAATATGAAAATCTTTATTTTTCATGAGGTTAATTAAGTCAAATAATAATATAAAATTATTATTAGAACTTATATAGAGATGGATAAACTCATGTATGAGGTTGATAAATAAGAAAAAGTATATACCATGGAGATGATGACTCCATTGAAATACAGAAAACACAGATGAATTTAATCCGCTAATCCTAGACCTGAACAATATTGGAGTCATCGTTGAAAAGGAAGACCAAGCTATGATCATATTAAGTTGTCAAAACACTACGACTACTCTGTAGACACTATGTCATATGGTAAACAAACCTTGGTAATGGATGAAGTAAAAGCAGAACTAAACTCGAAGTTGAGTTCTACTACTTCTAATAAAGGTAAAGGAGAAGGACTAAATGTCATAGACATATCACAATTAAATTAATTGGAAACAAGACATCCGGAGCATAGACATTCATAGTTCACATGTTAAATTTGGTGACTATTTTCCCTTCCAAAAGTCAGTCTAAATATGCTCTAAAAAACTTACGAATTTTATTATTATTAAGTTAATTGAGTTTAATACCTAACAAAGTATGCTTCTTACACTCTGTTATGTTCAAGCTACAGGTTTCAACAAAAGTTTCTTAGAGGATATAAAAAAAATAAAAGAATCGAAATTGGCACAAATCATAGTCCGGCAAACATGCTAAAAAAGTATATCATAAGGGATATTATAGCACGAGGAAAAATGAAAGTGACAAAAATTCACCAAAATAGAATCCGACAAACATGCTAACAAAAGTAGTAAGAACAACTAAGTTTAAACACACAAGTTAAACTTAGCTAATGTGCAAGAAATGGCCCAAGACGAAAGGAATCATGTCAGTACCTCTTGTGCATAAATTAATTCAATGTGGAGATTGAGGTTTTTGGTACCTGGACGGTTATATAACTTCTAATCAGCTACACGAAAAAGACTTAGTCTTCTTACAATTAGGATTTATCATTAGTGTAAATTGATAGATCAAGTGCATTTTGTGTGTGTGAAATCTAGAGTTCTAATTGAAACTAAGCCAAAAAAATCAAGTAAGAGGGAAGATAAGCGGAGAGAAAGACTTATATGTGTGAAATTAAGCCAAAAAAATCAACTAAAAGGGAAGATAAGATGAGAGAAAAACTTATATGTGGTGTCTTGGAAGTTTTTTCTAGTTTTCCAGCTAGGGTTTGCTGGATGTATCGCTAAAGGGTTGAACGTCTAGAGTAGGATTGTTATCCAAACTACGTAAATCTACGCTGCATAGTGCTTCACTATTAATCCTTTAAAGGACATCTTGTTTTACTACATATTGCTTTTAGACTATTCTTACATAGCTTTTTGTTAACCATAATATGTATCAAAATGTTGTTAGATTAGTTTTAAGACATTTAATCTATTAAAATTTGATATTTATTTGTTTAGTCGATTTGTCAACATAATTAAGATGTAACAAAAAGCATAGAAAATGAGGAAAGGGGCATTTATTATTTTTATCAAATATAAATTACATGATTTTTACGTACCCCCGGAAGTCCTCTCTCACAGCATGAGTTCTCATGGAATCTCTCTCTCTTCTGTTTCCCACCAACATTGATGCAGATTTGATCTGATTGTTTCAGCTTCTCTCTCTCTCTCTCCACCTCAAAACCTTAACTCCGTCTACTTCACCAAAAGTAATGCGCCGAGTTTCTTGTTTTTGAATGTTTTACATTAACTCCACTGATCGGAGCAGGACCATGGGAGCGTCGGAGCTTGCTCGTCGGAGAAGAAATTACAGTCCTCATCACAGCTGAAGAAGTTATGTTCCTCCATTTTGACAAAGAGTTGAGGAGAACCGAACGACTTCTGAAGCTGGCTATAGCAGTTGACCATCGATGCGGCGGAAGACGACGGAAACACATTGCATTGGAAGGCAGCTGGAGGCGGAGAGACGAGAAGCTGACTGCCAGGGAGGATTCCCGATGAGGAAATTGCAGCGTTTGGGCTACTGCCCTCGTTTAGAACGGCGCTTGAGTCGCTGTCCGACGAACCGTCTTTCAATTTATCTGGAACTGCGTCGTCGCCGCCATTGCAGTCGGTTTTGAAGCTTTCTTCGCCGTTGAAATCTGATGGATTGGTGTTTTCCACCATTAACGGGTCCATCTCATCTTTCACAGAGAGATAGCTTTCGCTGTCCTCTTCTCGAAGACTCCCCGTCAATTCCTTCACCTGCAAAAAAGAAAATTGCACAATCAAGAAGAGCCTGCAATGGCAGAATCAAAGAACAGATAAATTTATTCATCTTTCTTTTTACCTCTTTGTGAAGAAGATCGTTATCTAGAACAAGGGTCTGATAAGTAGCCTTAAGGGCATCGTAATTAGCTTTCAAAACGCCATAATCTCTCTCCAACTGCTTAGTCTTCCACCTCGCACGGCGGTTCTGAAACCAGACGGCGACTTGACGAGGCTGCAACCCAAGTTCCTGAGCCAGTTTCAGTTTCTTCTCCGGCTCCAGCTTGTTCTCTACCTCGAACGTCTTCTCCAGCGCCTTCACTTGGTCTACGCTCAATCTCCTCTTCTTCTCTGCGCCATGGCAGTACTCCTCCACGCTCCCGTCGTCGTCTAGGCCCTCCATTAATGTCTGGAAGTTGCAGAAATGGTTGCTTCTCGGACTCTGTCCATCTGAAAGTAATCATCGACGAAACCAGTAAAATAGATCGGCATTTCTTTGATGATAAGAAAGAGAACATTAGAAGATCGACAGCTTTAGGAACACGAAATATCTCATATGGGTTCGTCTGATGCCATAAATCAGCCATTAGAGGACGATTAAAAACTTAAAAAGTGAGTTGTTTTTTCAAAACCTGTCGTCGGGCAAATGGAAATAAAAGCACCCAGAGGATCAGAACTCCCAATCCGACTCATCGCTGAATAAAAGAACCCGGACTCGAACAGATCAGACCCTAGTCTTTTCCCGATCTCGCAAGAGCTCGTTAATTGCGAAATTAAATTCAGAAGCTCAAATCAAGCAGTCAGAGAGCTAGATTTTCAGAAGAACAGAAGCAAGGTCGGGGAGCAAACTCTACAGTGGTGCACACAGAAACTGTACACCATTTTTCCTCCCAAATTTCGTCATCTTTCTCCATGCTCGAAGCATCTTCTCTCTCTAGAAGACCCATCAAAACCAGGCCAAGAAAAGGCTTATCTTTTCAGGCAATCATGGAAGAACTCTCCCCCTGAATCGTCTTCCTTCATCACAATTCAATCATGGAGATTGTATTGCCGCTCTCAACCATTGGCATGGGAGATCAACGAGTGGCAGGAGAAGAAAATGACAGCCAAGCTGGAAGTGATCGTTCTCTGTCATTTTAAACAAATCAACAATGGTTAGATCCAGGGTTGGCTATTAACTGTGGTTAGGTTGATTCTGATCAAATGAAATGCAAAATTCGACCCAAATGCTCCTTTGGGTTCACAGGCTGTAGCCGGTTGACTTCCGGTTTTTGGCGCTGTTCAGTGTTCAATGCCCATGGCTTGATTACGATGGCTCGGCTTTCTTCGAGCCGGGAAAAGTTTCTGGTGGCGTCTCAGGGAATCGACGGTACGGTCGTCGCGATTAATTTCTGCATTACAATAATTATATAAAATTAGTAAAATAGTACAAAAGTTTCATCAAAGAAGACAAACTTAGTTATTAAATAATAATATATTTCAAATTACAATATGAAAAAACATAACGCTAGAGTTTTAATTTTTTTAAATACATACTAAGATATCAAATAACAATTAATGATTAAATGGATATATTAAAATATAATCAAATGAGACGTAAAATGTTTTTTATCAATAACAAATTTTCAAATATGAATATAAAAGATAAAGACGTACGACGGAAAAAGTCCTTCCTACTTGTTTTTATTAAAGAAAAGTCTTTTTTTATATTTGTTCCCATCTTTGACCTACATCAAAAATAGATTCGATTATGGTCTGAAACTGAAGTAATTGAATCGATAATTCAGAGACTTTTGATCAGGTTTCCACTTTTCAAAAAATTGTCTTTCGAACAAAACTATACAAATGAACATTAATTTGCTCTCTTTAGTTTTCAGTTCAATTTATGTAAAATTCATTACGACTTAAATGTAAGTAGTAGCGTCAGAAATGGGCTGCTCCTATCCATGGTTGGGTGCATGGTTTTAGGGACCAAAATCATGAAAATCAAACTCTAAACAATGGGGCAAAAAAGATAGATCTTATTAAAATCAGCCTAAAAATTAATTGAAAGGTGATCCAAATAGTGAAACACCTTCCAGTCTCACTGTATCCCATTTCAATAAAGGGCGGAGTTGATAGTGTAAGATCAATGTCAAAATCTATGAATTGACGTGTTAGAGGAGACTCGTGTTTCTCGGAGAAAAATTGTAATTAAGAAGAGCAACTATCCAAACCAATCTCGACAAGATTAGAAGTGTACCTAAATCAGTGCTTCAATTTCATGAGTTGTTGATAAATCTTTGCTAGTTACCCAATCAAATCATTTGATGTATCCACAACCCATATACTCATTTGATCAATTTAATTATGTATCATTTAATTATTAATATAATAATTATAATAAATAATTACTTATATTTTTATTTATTAACTATATTTTAATTTGATCAATTACTATTTTATTGCTCAACATGCAAAACTAAAAGCTAGAAGGCGTTAACCCTAGCACTACACGAATTAATAGTGATACTCCAAGGGTGGTAGGCTATTGAGTCAACAAGTAGTACCAAGGTATGACATAGAAAATTATAAAATTCCTACATGGGTAAATGCAGATCATAACTCAAATTTTAAAAATTATCAATTAATACTTAAAACTTCATCGTAATTTCTGTCATCATAATGTCTTTGATTTTAACGATGTTCTTCAATTTATTGTACATGTTTCATCAATTAACAATGGTAAATAGGTTAAAATTATTATAATTTGATGATAATTCTTGTTTTTTCAAGTTTGACTATGTTAAAAAATAGAAATCTATTGTTTGAGATTCTTTCTCGGCAACTCGTTAAAGTAAACCAAATTGACAAAAATTAAAATCAACTTAATAGACAAATTAAATCAAAGAAAAATATGATCACAGTGTGTCTACTAAAATTATCGTAAAGTTTAAAGTTTTTATTAATGACTTTTAAAGAAAAGCTATTCGCTCCGTACTGCATATTTCAAGGAGTACGTTGATGTTAACCCTAGTTAACTGTTAGTTAATATGTTTATGAATTTCATAGCTTACATGAATTAATGCATCAATTCAGGAATAGTTATGAATTTGAAACCACTTATGAAATCTAAATAATCATTTCATGCTCTTGTATTAATATTAGGATTTTAAAAGTTTTCTATATATTGATGTTTGAATCTCTAAATCTGTTGTACCTTGATTTTCTTATTAGTGAATTTCTCTATTTTGAGTTTTTTACGTAAATCCTAGTATCTTATCTTTCTACGATTATTTTTTTTTCTAATTATTATCGTTCGATTCTCAACAATTCTATTTGAAAAACTCACTAGTTGTATTTCGATTTTCATAATATATCTATTCATTTGCCTGTGTTTTTGTTTTGAAAGAGTTTCTCGACGTAGATCTAGTTTTCCTGAAGTTACATTCTCTTTTTTCTTATCCTCGTTTTATTTTTATCATCATCCTTAATAATCCAGTTTTGAAAGACAAAATTACATATTTGAGCAAGATTGATAATAGGTAGATAATAACGTGAATAATACAATATAGTTGCAATATAATCACGATAGCAATGCGTGAAAGATAATATAATTCAAGAGCTTGAGAGTTTCTTCTAACATCTTTGGAAGGGACCCTTTCAAGGTCGTTTGAGAGAGAAGTTGAGAGGGTAAGCTATGGTACAAGTGATGAAAAAGAGGTCACTTCTTTGCATGAACCCCTTTTGAGGATCAAGTGCGGAAAAACCCCGACTTTCACACTTGCCAATCACAACAGCATTGTCGGATTCAAACACTCGGAGATTGCCTTTGTATTTTCAACTTTTTCAAAAGCCTAGGCCAGCTGTGGATTTGGCCCCACTCATCTTTTACGATCATTGATCATGTCACATCATGTAATGGAGAAAAGGGACCACTTTTCTCGATTTCAATCTGTTTCTCCTACCCATAGGATCGTTGCTGTTGTTTCATATTTCTCTTGCACCTATGAACAAAACGAAATTGCGCTAGATATATTATTCTAATAATTCCTTTAAATCACCTTGTGAGATTCCTAGAGTAATTGGCAACGGTAGAGCGTGTAGAAGAACATTTAAAGAGAAGGAAAAAGGAATGGAGGGGGCTTGCACTTAAGAGTTAGGGTTAGGGTTAGGGTTTAAGTATTCGTAGAATCCTAACATGTTATTGGTGGAAGAATGAGGAAAGCAAGATAGAGAAGAAAAAGGAAACGAAAAGTAAAAGAGAGAGCGGCAAAAGGGGTTTGTTTTTCAAGTGGGTGGGAAGAGTAGAACTCAAAGTGGTAGGCAACTTTCTTGAGTGCTCTCCACTATTGCTTCGATTTAAATGTCATTCAAAAAGTAAAATATCATGAATTTGCCCCCAATATGTGAAGTTGAGCTGTGCGAAAGAATCAAATAGATATATTTTAAAAAATAAAGATGTAAAACGAACACGTCAATTTATACAAAAAAAAAACACTAGACGAAAAAAGATCATGGGCATTCTAGAGAAATCAAAGACTAAATCAAAGTACGATTGAGTTTTATGACTCATACTGTAACATCCCTTTTGACATAAAATTTTTCGATTTTGGAAAGACGTTTGACTTTAAATTCTTTTCGTAAAACTCAGCGGAAGCATTTGGATAAAATTGTGAAAAACTCATCATTTATTCAAGCAAAACATAACATCATACATATAAAACATATTTATAAAACGTTTAGTAAACATGTTTATAAACACTGTTCGAAACTAAACACTCCAAAATACATCAAAACATCTCTTGACATCCCCACGAGTCGGCACTTAACAATTCAAACTTCCCGCACTGGATCTGCCTCCTCCACGTCATGATTGCCACATCAAACAGGGAGGGCTAAGCCCCTCACCTACATCACAAAACATAACCTATGAGCCTAAAGTTCAGTAAGAAATCTCATGAACTTACATGCCTAACATGCTCGTGCTTTCGTAAATACATACAATTCATTTCGTTCTTTATCGTTCTCGTTTACTTGACCTGGCTTTCCACCCCGTGACCGCCCTGACCACAGACCCCAGCAGGTAGCCCCCAGGCCCTCTCGACCCAGAAAGCACAGGCCCTCTCGACCCGGTAAGCTCAAGCCCTCGCGACCCGACTTTCACTTGTGTGCCCTGATCAAAAGCTCCACCCTGTGGTTCCACCAAGTTTCATCACATTTTTGGGTACCACCCTGTGGCATCACCTAGCCTTCTCGACCAAGCTTACCACCCCGTGGCTTCATCCCATTGTTTCAACTTTACATACATTAATGCATCGAATGCCGAAGACGTCTCATACCATCCCGACATCCGGTTGGGTGAAATTTTGAAAACATGCATGGAAAACATTTTCGTTCTTTTCTTAAAACATGATGCATGAGCATGATCATGAGCATACATATGCATGACATAGTAAAAATAACTCAATCATATGCAAACGTACAATAAGCAAGCGTCTCTCTATAACATGAATGACATTCATAGACTTTCTTAGCATAATTATACTCATAAAGCAATTTACACATCAAACATCAAACATCAATCAATGTCAATCAAGCACCAATCAAACCCAAAGCACTTGGATCGTTGTACGGTGCGATACACCCCAACAGAATATTATCATTAATATACTTATAATTATTAATTAAATAAATTACTCATACTTAACTTCATTCTTTGTGATGTAGTCCCCTAAGGGGCAGAAGACAGACAATGATTTACTTACCTTAACCGCTATCTTGAATTAATCCACTTGAGTCCCTTTTAGTCCAATTGGTAACCTAAACGTATAGATTATTCAAGGATTAGAAATCAGGTAACATAACATGTTTTATTGCGTAAAGTCACAACTTACTATTCCAACTTTGAATAACTATAACTTCCTCTATATTGATTCATTCGTAATGCTACAGGTGTCAAATTATTCCTTAAAGAGTTTACTATAACTTCTTAGAAAACACCAAATTCACAAAACTAACGTAGCATAAAGTGTCGATCAATGTTGACATAATAGTGAGCATGCATCTCTGGAAATCAAGGACCGGTCGAACCAACCTATAAGGGGTCGACCCATGTTGACAAAACAGAGAGCATTCATTTTTAAATCGAGAACCGGTCGACCTTACCTATAAGGGGTCGACCCATGTTGACAAAACAGAGAGTATTCATTGCTTGAAATCCAGAACCGGTCGACCGGTTAATAAGGTGTCGACCGATGCTCAAAAACAGAGAGCATCCATTCTGGAAATTAGGAATCCGGTCGACCGGTAGCGGTCGACCTAACTTACAAAACGGATGACCAATCTTACAAAACGGTCGTCCGAATTCCCTTTTCAATTTCCGTCTATTAACTTGCAGTACTCATAACTTTGTGTACATAGCTCCGAATTGAGTGATTCAAAAGGCTATAGATCACTCTAAGAGTCTACTTTAACTATTATGAAGTAAACAAACTCTAATTCATACTACTTATCAACTGAATTTTATAAAACTCTAACTTTGTACATAATCGACTTGTTTCACATCTCTTGACATGAAATCATTCATTTTTATCCATCAATTCAAGTAATACCATTATTTTATCATCACTAACTTAAGAGAAACTCAAAGAATAGATGAATACCTTGAACTTAAACCTTCACAAAAATTCAGAGAGAACTTAGATAATAATTCATGTCTGGCAGAAACATGGCAGTCAAATGTCTTTTATGCCTTTCATTAATTAAAAATAGTATTTCCTTTACGTCCATAAATCAGATTCGTCCAAGTTTTGGCTGACCTTTCATTTCATTAATAAAAAACAGTATTTCCTTTACGTCCATAAATCAGATTCGTCCAAGTTTTGGCTGACCTTTCAACTTACGTCGGTGAAGGTGTCGACCGTTCGTCCATGGTGTCGACCGAATCTATTCCCGAGAATTATTTGTGTCGACCCCTCCTCAATTCTGGGGTCGACCAAAAGTATACAATTGTGTCGACCCCTCCTCGATCCTGGGGTCGACCGTTAGTACTTCGGATGGTTATATTGTGTCGACCCCTCCTTGATCCTGGAGTCGACCGGTAAACAAGGTGTCGACCGCTAATCCACAGCGGTCGACCGGTAAACAAAGTGTCGACCGCTAATTCATAGCGGTCGACCGAAAATCAATTATTTTTTTCATCACTTTCAACCTACTAATTCATCAATATCCAAAATACCTTAACACTCTAATATTTAAGCAACATTCATAAAAATAATCTTAAACGCCTTCATCTTAAAGTCACAAATTCTTAAAATAAATGAGGGTTGTTACACATACGTTCGTATGTCATGAAAATATAAAACCCTAATTTTAATAGAACATGCTCGACCGAAACTTGTACGATTGGAATTCAGGTTACACCGAATTCCAACGAGCTGAATCATGATGTTTGAATTTATTGCCTCTAGTTTTTACACTCCTACAAATTGAGATTATGTTAAGTCTCATAAAGACTTAATATTTATAATTTTATTTTAATTAAATTTCTTGAAATTAGTTTGTGTTTTAGTTAAAAATTGTGTTTTAAGAATAAATGTCGCAACCTTAAAGCATCTGCATGACAGATTTTACTTGATTTTAGATATTTTATTTTCACACATTTTTCGTTTCCATACAAATACAGATAATTAAAGAGGATTGCGGCAAGAGAAAAAATCATGAAGATCTCGTAAAGAGGAAAAGATGATAGCCAATTATCCAGAGTTGTTATTTGAACTAGAAAGCATCTTAAGTCGTAGGTGTGAAAGAATTAATCGAGAGACAACGCTAGCCCCAACTCATTAGTGTTCTAACCAGATTTACGTAATACTATAACCACCGGCATCTTTAGCAATTCAAGTAATTTTAATGTACAGAAAAGCCTAATCGAATTTCTATTAAATTCTAAATCTGACCATCTAATGAGAATCACGGGTATGTAAAACCCGAAACCCTTCAACAATCCGTAAAAAGATACCTAGATCGCTTTTGAATCAAGTACGAAGAACTTGACCTCAATCGAACCTTGCCGACGGAACCTAAGTTATCAAACAATGAGCGTAACGCAGACCGAACTTGTCGGTAAGAACCAAAGCTATCAAATTTGATCTATCAAGAATTAACTTGATGAAGATTGAGTTCTTCACAAAGAACCAAAGAGAAAATCTCTCCAAAACACTCAAGATGAATTAATCATAAAGTTGTGTATTTCACAATAACTTGGATGTCTTTGAATTGGCTACATAAACCCTAATTAAATTAAGAAATAGAAAGATATTAGAAAACTAAAATATCTTTGGGAAGATTTTTCTCAAATCTGTTAAGATTCTTGATTCTGCCAAAATATCTTTGGTAAATTGTGTATTTTGCTAGCCAAACGACGTCCGATTTTTATGATCCAGCCTATTCCAAAAATTCCTTGAAGACAGCTACAACTTTTGTGAAGAAAACTTTTTGGAATAACTTTGGGAAGGTTGTCGAATCTGCCAATATATTATTTTTGGTCAAGTAAATGTTTGATTTAATGAAAGTTGCATGTACTTTCCTACTTTCTTTGTGCCTTCAATATCTTGTATTAGGCTTGCGCTCTTGGACTTGTGTCATTGACCACCTTGTATGATATCAATATCTTCTTTAACACTTAACATAATAAGCATTTTGTTTTGATGTTGAATAGATTCTTTCATTTCAATGTCCTCCACTAAACAACATAGCGCTTCATGCATTTTCTTGGTTCTTGACCTTGTCATTGGGCCTCTAATTCCTTGCAATTGGTCTTTCTCCTTGGGATTGATTTGTGTCATCACTTGATCTGCATCACTATCACTTTTATGTTATGCACTTTTATTTCTGTATATATTTAGACTGGAATCAAAAACCAAAAACCAAATCTTTTTATCCTTTTATATTTCACGATTATTTTATGAATTGAAAATTGACTTGTTCTCATGGGATCGATATTTTATACTGCAATTGCGACACATGCACTTGCATTTTAACTATTACATTTACGCACGACATATAACTTTTCTAAAAAAGAATCATCATTTACACTTTAAGTTTAAATTTTGGAGGCAAAAAGCTATGGCAAACTAACTAAATTATGACCCAACCTTGGTTAAAATCATGATCTAGATAAAACCCAACTTAAACTTGTATAATCAAATTAATCCTCTTTTAATGACATGGGAATCAAACCCAATATCACATTTATTAGAAGAATTATAAATATATAATAGTTTCAACAAAATTGCTAGAGTATAATATAATCTCACACCATAAATTAGTGAACATAGAGTATTGCCACAAGCCTAAGGCCCTTTGACTCATGTCGAGAGATGAGCACGCTAAAAATTTTAATAACTATTTATTCAGCATATAATTTAAAAAATCATCCTTAGCAAATGATTAAGTGGAAATTCATCTTTAAAATATAGAAAATAACCCAGATTTGATTGTGAGGCTCGGAAGATTGGGCCTCATACCAGCAGGTTCAAAAGAGAAGACCAAAAGAAACGAGCTTCCATGGCTGCTATGGGAGCCGAGGAGTTTTGTTTTTGAAAGCTTCGTCTTCCAATAAACCGACGGCGGAAAAAGAAACCCAGATTCAGTTTAGTAGCTGTTCATCCGCCTCAGTAATTTGTTCTAAGAATCTGTCTCCAACTCTGCGAATCCATTCCCATGGCCGATGCTTCTTTTGGCCCTGTTCTTCCACCACCTTCTTATATCTCCGATGACCTAAACCAGAATCGTGTTCTTCTGAAAGTATTCGTAATCTCATCTTGCGTCATCGGAACAGGGTTTTTTATCTGCGTCATGTATCGAATGTTCAAGATCATTAGGAGAATTCGGCCACTTCTGTTTGGCGGGAGAGAAAGTAGCTTTCTGGGCGAGAATCAAGAACAAGAAATTGAACTCTCCGGCGGGTTGGCCAGCTCGGAGGGTCTTCAAGAATCGTTAATCAACTCGATTACAGTGATCAAATTCAAAACGGGTGATAGTCTGATGGGTGGAACAGATTGCTCTGTTTGTCTCTGTAAATTCCAAGAAAATCAGAGGCTTCGTCTTCTTCCCCAATGCAGCCATGTTTTCCATGTTCAATGCATCGACGATTGGTTAAGATGGCAGGAGAACTGTCCCCTTTGCCGAGCTCCCATATTTCCCGGCGACTACCCTGCTTTACCGGCGAGTTCGGACTATTCAAGTTCTGTCGTTTTGTAAGAACAAAGCGAAATAGGACAAAAAAACAAAAATTCATGTACAAGGTTTTGATATATTTGTGTCATAAATCACAGATACAGTAACGTTTTTAAGAGATGACATTGTAATATTATTTGTTTTTGATCGTTGATCGTTCTTATTTTTATAGAATGGGTAATCTAGGAGTGAGCATGGTCTAATTCGATCTAATTTCAAGATAAATCAAAATGAAAACCATGAAATAAGCTGCGATTTCAATTTGTCTTCACCTACTTCTATAATTAAAATATATATTCTTTTTATTATATTTGGATCAGATTTTAAGTGATTAAATTTTATTTGAAATTGACATTTGACTTGATGTAACCCAACCATGCAGTACATTATAAATAAAATATGATTCTCCAATCATAAATGATCAAAATTTGAAAATAATTTGAACCAATTTAAAAAGAAATTCAATTGAGAATGTAATTAAAATATTAAATGAACGGAAAATGATAATGAAATTGACATTTGAAGGAGAGAAATATGATTTTGAATCCATTTCTTTCGCTAAAGAATTTCCTTGTTACTAATTTGTAAAGAGTATAGTACTATCAAATCCAAACTTAAAAAATATATTATGTACAGTTGACGTGATGACATAACTAGTTTTTTAATACTTTTGTTGGAATTTCAACGCATTGCGTTCTACAAGATTATAAGATTAATTATTTTTGCACGTCAGAACACCTTCAAAACCTATTTTAGAAATATAAAAATAGAATCGTGAAGGGAATAAAAAGGCGATTAACACACGTGCTGAAGTAGTTTCCGAAATCTCATATAAAACTATTGGATTATGTCCTCTTTCATCACAGTTTGCTGAGAAATCAACTCATAAATAAAAAACATAGACAAAGAATCATTTTTAAAAATATAATCTAAAAAAATCTTCTTTGTTTCATTTTCCAAATTAGGGAAAAGTAGGTGGGCACTTAAAATCTGCGCCACTTTCTTTATCAAAGACGCTTGCTTTTATGTAGCTTAGCGCATGCAACCCATACACGTGACCCAAGCTCCAACGCATATTATTCCAATTTCCAACCAACGTTCCAAAGATGCTCTTTCAATTCCACTCCAACTACTAGTCAATCAAGAGACTCCCACTGTTTTTGGGTTGGGTTGAAATGGTGGTCAAACACAAGGATCCAATTACCATTCTCACCGATCGACTCTCTTGAATGATGGGTGCATGATAGTAGCTGCTAATCTTCTTTCTATTCCCGACATTCGATATCTAGAATAAACTTTATTATTTGTCACATAATTAAGAATTGGATGTTGCCTCAAGCATTGGAATATATTGATTTTATAATTTGTCATATGATTAGATTATAGTACTCCTAACGTTTGTTTGGAACATAAAAAAAACAAAAATACTGATTCTTCTCCCACGGTTGACATTCAAATGATCTGCCAAATGGCTATGCAAAAAACATGTCACTGACTAGAAAAAGGGTCCATCTCTTCTTCCATTCTCAAAATACCTTAAATTCCACGAAATTAATCTACCCCGTTAGAGTTTTGGATTGGTTCAGTTGTTTCTTCCTCTCCATTTGCTCCGTCCGACCACCGTTTTACTCGGTTGTAAGCTTTTTGCGCCTGCAAATTGGCACAGTATCGAAGTTATCGTCAATGCATACCACTATACTACTAACTTTTTGGAAAAAAAGATAGAAGTAACTGATATTCTACCTCTTTATCCCAGTCACAACGATAGGTCATGATGACCAAAAGCACTGTTTGAACAGCCGTTCCTCCAAATATCATCCCTGCCCAAACACCCTATTGCCCAAGTTAAGATTAGTACATATCACGTGAGTGTCACAAACGGCAATATTTCATCAAGATATGAAACTTTTACTTTTGAGACAGTGTTCTACCTTTACTCCAAGATGAAGTGGCCATCCCATTATCACACCGAGAGGGACTCCAATCAGGTAATAGCATGCTAGGTTTATGTACGCCACGTAGGCTTGCCACCCTGACCCCACCGCCACTCCTACACGATATGATACGAGAATAGTTATAAACAATGTAAGAATTTGCTCAAAATGCAGTAAAACTCAGGTTCAAATTGTCCCCGGCCAGCCCTACCGGAGAGAACAGGCTGGACGCTGTTGAGGAGAATGGTGAAAGCTAAGAGGACGTAAAGCTTGTCGACTTCATCGAGAACAGCTTTGCTGGTGGAGAAGATGATGGCGAAATCACTTTTCAAGACCATGATCAAGATGCAGATTACGAGTCCAATTACAAACGATGTGCCTACTGCCACAATCGTTGCGAATCTGGCCGCTTTTCCATTGCCAGCGCCGAGCTCGTTGGCGACTCTCACTCTGCCGATGTTTAGTCAGTAATTTCAACGTTCATTACCGGGAAAATTGATCTCAGAATCGCTAAAAATAATTAATATGAAAACGAAATTAATATAAAATTAGATTATCCTTCCGTGTCACCAGTCTACTAGCTGCCTCCAAACACGTCTTTCGCGACATTTAACTCCGGCCATAACTAGCTGGCCCTTCATTAAAGAAAAAATACTTTTCTGAAAGAGTCATAAAGACGTATCTTTCGGGACCGGTTCTACGTTTATAAATTCCTCTTCACTAAGAATAAATGATATCATTTATTAGGGTTCATCGAGAGAGAGAGAGTGAGGTTGGTTACCCCGCACCAGCGAAAAAAGAGAGAGGAATCATGAGCTCCCAGCTGTTGATTGTCATACTGAAAAGAAAAAAAGACCGTTGGGAACAGCGATTAGAAACTATAAATAATGTTTTGGAAATTTGATGAAACCGCGATAGCAAGAATCAAACTTATACCAGATGGATAGTGCGTCAATGGCAATCTCTGCATTTTTCAAGTTTCCAGTCATCAGAACCAGTATTCTGTAGTACCAGTTCTCCACGCTGCAGATTCTACTAGATAAGAAAAGGCAGAGAGGAAGAGATGGAGTGAAAGAGAAGAGAGAGAAAGAGAGACCAGAGCATGACGCCGGAGGCGGCGGAGAGCTTTACGAACTCCCAAAGACCAGAAAAGGCTTGAACGGAGAAACCAGTCCAGGTATCGGAGCATTGGCCACAAGCCATGAAAACCATCAGCCCCAGCGCCAAAACCCACCATGAAATTCCGATTGTAGCTCCGGCGCCAACCACTCCCACCTTCAACTTATACAAAAACAACCAATTCAGAAGCACATGCACACACAGGGCCACCACTGCCACGACGGCAATGGGGTACATCTTCCGCTGACACTGGAAAAATCTCTGCAGCGGAAACTGAAAAGCGAACGCGAAATGAAGAGGGATCATCCACCGGGTAACTTTTCCGGTAAGCTCCGCCAAATCAGCAGGAATACCGACGAGTTTCAGGATCGGAGCGGCGCAGACGAAGACCGGAAGAAGAACAATACAGACAGCCGTTAAAACAATCCACGATCGCTGCAAATAAACACCCAACATGTAAGGCTTCTTTGCTCCAAACGCTTGCCCACAGAGAGTCTCCAAAGCACTCGCCATTCCTAACTGCAACAAACCGGAACCCACGCATTAACCACCGGTTTCTCGTCTGGGTTCATCAGATAACCCGACAAAGAAAAAGAGTACCAGAATTCCCAAGTCGAAACCGACGATGAGATTGTTGGCGATGGAGATTGCTCCGAGAGGAAGATCACCCAGATGGCCGACGAGGGCCTGCGTGATAACCAGCATAGAATTCGTCACCAGCCGACTGAAAATAGTCGGACCGACGATATGCCATAGCTTCTTCGACTCAACCCAGACCCTCCGTGCCAGGCTCTGGCCCTGCTCGAACTCCACAACATTATCTTGCAGCAAAGTGGCCGTCACGTCTTCATGTCCGCCATGAGAGCTCATGATCGCTGTGGTCTCAAGAAATGTTGAAAAGTTGAAACGACGTTCGGAGGAAAGAGAAGAAGAAATAGGGCAAGAATGGCGACTCTGGGGTTTTGGCTACTTGTACCAAAAAAGTAAAATTTCTCGTCTCAAAGGCAGTCATGATTTCGACTTAAAAGTTTGCAAGGGTTAAATTAGAGTCACTCCACTGTTAGAAATACGAAGCTTTTATCTAATATCTTAAAAAATTATTATAATATTAAAAATAATAACTCGCACATTAAAACGACATAAACATTAAACTTTAAGTTCTTATATTTCATTTATTATTTTTTGTCGACTTATTACTTTGGCTACTGATTCGCTGCTCTGAAGCTTGGTGCTGAGACTGGGAGAAGGCCACGTACGTCTTTCAGTCGCAGACAGTCTTCTAAATTCGGATCTTCGTGGACGCACGGTGGCCAAGGAGCCAAATGCTGGAAAGAAGGGGTTGTTCTTCGGCGGGTTTAACTAGACTTCTGTGCATTAAAGATTCGTGTCTTTTTAGGGGCAGTCAGCAAAGGCCAATACGACTGGGAGAAGCCATTTGTTTCGTGTATTTAAATGGTTACAGTCTCTCGTAGTTTCTCTCACCGACTGCCACCGACGTGGGATGTTGGGATCGAATATTAGTCGTAAATGCGGAGAGAAGTAATCTTTAATGATCTTCAAATTCATAAATGATAAGAGTAGATGCCCCTCACGAATAAGAGGCAACATCAAAACATACGTTGGAAAAATGATCTTCAAATTCATTTTAGTGCATAATTTGTAAATATAATTGTAGAAACAGGATTAAACCTTGCATTGCACTCTGTCAATGGTATGTCACGTTGTTCTACAAGTCTGTGTTATTCTTTATCTCATTTTATTTTTAAATTATTGTCACTAGCATTCTATCGTCCCATACTCGCTTGTTCGTTGCATTGTCATAAATTTATGAATAAATTTTAGTGCACGCAACACTATGAAGATATTTACGAGGCATATATTTTATATTTTGATGACACAACGTATGTTTAATTATTAAATATCAATTTATCTTTGAACTATATGAGTATATCCAGATGATACTTTGAACTTTAAAAATCGTCTCCGTAATTTATGTCATCATATTTTTTTTATTTTAATGTGTTCTTCAATTTATATACACGTTTCAACAAATAAAATAAAAACCATTCTCGTCCAAAGTTAAGGACAAGTCTTCAAAAGGTATCACAAAGTAACATAAAAGATTAATCCAAAAGTCGTTTACTTAGGATAGATGTGCACACTGGTGTAGGGCTCATGTATGACGGGTGATCGTGGCTAGGGGTGGGCGTACCGAATGGAACCTTAGGGTCCCGACAGAAACCTTAAGGTTCGGTACGGGTCGGGTCAGGTTTTGGTCCGGCAAATCCAAAACGGGCCGGGTATGTAACGGGTTTTGTATTTTCGGGCCGGGTATCGAGTTTATAGGTAAAACCCAGACCGGACCGAATCTTAGGCCAAGGATGCTGATGAGTGATGACGAGTTGACGACGACGTTAATGGGTTATTCTCCAAATCAAGATTTAGGTGAAGGATGATTTGTCTGAGCAACTCTGCAACAAAACTCAGACACACATTTTCTCTCAAACTCTATCCTCACAAATTTCACGATCGCAGATTTGGGGCTAGGGAAAATCCTCCTTACTCCTTCCTTTTCTCGTCTAGAAATACCTCTCTACCTCGCCCTCTTCACAACTCCAATCTTTGCGATTGCCAAGATGCTGTCGAACAAGAAGAAGAAGAAGAGCGGGAGCGTGAGCGACAGCAGGCTCTTGATTAGCATCAGTGTGATTGGGAGTTCGTCGCCGCCATCATTGAATCGGCACTCAAATTGTTTACAAGAGAAGAACGGCTACCGATTCTCAGCTCGAATCTGGACGATTTTGGTTTCTAAGTAAAAGTTCAACTCTGTAAGTGCTTGGATTTGTTTTCATTGCTCTGGATGATAATGGAGGGCCTCCATTGGAGGCCGTCAATCAATATAAATTGATCCAAAATCTTAATGATGACTATACCCGGCCCGTTAATACTCGGAGCAGCCCGGAGTGGTTGAATCTGGGTATGAATTTATATTACCCGGACCAAAAAAAATCAATTTGGGTTTTCCAACCTTATACCCGAACGGGCTGGAATGAAAACCCAAAAACCCGAATGCCCACCTCTAATCGTGGCATGACACCGTCCTTTTGTTTTTCTGAAAAAAGTAGATCAATCATAGAATTTAAATTTCACATTTTAGTGGATGTATTTTTAATACATTATTTTATTTGTGTCTATAAAAATATATATTGAATGGGGTAAATGTTTAAAATAAACGACTTTTTAAAATATCTTCTTACACTATGATGAATATATGGTAAAAATTTTATTTCATTCTAATAGTATATGTTTTAGAAAATTAATAAATTTAAAAGTAAAATTACCATTCATATTGTTGTGACCTTAAAATGATAACACTCATATGCGATAGGTCGCTGTCAATTTTGTGCAAATGGTGACACTTACATGTGACCTCACTGTGATCTTTTTTACTTATTTCAAAATTTTAGAGTTTTTTAGCCTATTTTTATCAAATTTCAGGATTTTTACTTTAACCTTGGTATTTATAAGTTTATAATTTAATGACAAAAAATCATGAATTTTATTCATCCTTTTCTTATTGTTTGGTTTTAGATTTAATAATTTTACTATATTAAACTCATAACCAAACAAAGTAAATCATTAATGCATAACGAAGGATTGCCAAGAACAGGAGATGTGCATATCGACTAGAACCGAAACAAACCTATCGTGCGTTACATGGCAATGCTAGCATAATAACTTAAATGTACATGTATGACGACATACACATGTATTGGTGCACCGTTGCATTCGTCGCATTTAAACTCTAAAGTCAGTAAGTTTAGAAGATAACAATCTTCATTTTAAATAAGTTTGGAATAATGGTGTTCCATTTGGATCTCTTTATTATCTTCATATATTGGGAACCTAATTTCACAAAATGATGGGTGTATGGATAATAAGCTTTACGCTCTAATTTTTTCAAGCGCAGCGATTAACACTAATTTATTCTATGGATGTCTTACTGTCACTGGATAAGTTAGAAATGACACGTAAGTGTCGCATAAAGAGAAGATTGTAATGTGAAATGAGAACCTAAATTAAAAATTATGATTTTTTTTTAAAAATTCAATCGAAATAGATGATACATGGCTACGAAACGAAGCCGCGTGTACTGAACTTGATTGGCATCGCTCTTTCAAAGAGTCTCCAACTGCGTGAGACTTCAGAAAAAATGATACTTATCTAGGCTATACGACATGCCTTAAACAACAGGTCAACAATGTACCAACTAGTCTACATCTGCTAAAAGTTAGAAATTGAAAGCCTCGTTAAGAAGCACTCATGGCCAATTGATTAATGGGTCTCACCCTCCTTCCCTTAATTCTCAACATCAATTGCCAATTTCACAATTTATTGTTTTCTATGGGATTTTAAACTTTGATCGTTATTTTATCGAGTAACGTTATATTACCTTCTTGTTGTATATTTTTTTTACAATCCATGTCGATGTATCAAATAATCATTTGTATGATAAATGAATAATTGATTTTTTAAAATTTAAAATATTAATTGTATTTCAAATGCACAAATCGTTATTTGATACATCAGTATTTATTTTATGATAAATGAAAACCCTTTTTGTTTTATTTCAATAGTCGAGAATGTAATGCTATTTTTGTACAAATTTTATTTTACCTTTTTAACGAAAATCCATGTTCTTTTTTACTTATTTTAGAGTTCCTCTAGATATTTACAATAAATAAAATAATATTCATCAGTTATGCTAAAGAATACTATGCTTTTTTTTGTTGATCTAACCCATCTGTGGTCAGTATTAACGCTGTTTGGTACTAGGGGTGGGACCCATGGGTTCGGTTTAATTTTTAATAAAAAAATAACCGATCCAGCGGGTTTGAGTTTTGATATATTAAAACCGAAGCATAACCAATCCACTATGATAACCGAAACATATCCGATCCAAATATTCGGGTTGGATTCGGTTATGATTCGGTTAATTTGTTCGGGTTGGGTTTCGGGTTAGGCTTCGGGTTGGGTCGGTTTTGACACGGGTTGAACCCTAATTTCTACTCCTTATTTACTAAATATTTTCAGACTCATCGCATTTGATGAAGCAGACTCTTCTCCTTCGGCCTCTGTTTTGTGAAAAAATATCGTTTTTTGTTTTCCATCCAAGGAAGCCAAAATTTTTGGACATTTACCTAAATGTCTGTGCATGTTTGAAGTTCTATTCTTTGTAGTATCACATGCATATGAAATCGGACAATAATTACAGTTTGCTCTGCTTGTTCCATTCACAGATACTGTTTTTTGTGAAATGATCTCATGCTCTGCTTTCTCTTTTGCGTCGTTTTGTGCTTTCGTTCATATTCGATTCCATTTTGAACTAAAAAAAAATTTCATAAAATAACAGATTTCTATGTCTCATACCAAATTTAATGACTAATACAAATAATAAAATGAAACAGACAACAACAACACGTACAAATAATAAGTGCATCAATAAATGAAATCTAACTACAAAATCCAAGCCCTATGTGAGAGTTATCTCTTAAGAAAGAATTGATAATGTCAAAACAAAGCAAACATCAGAAATAAATTCAAATGCACAACTAATCCAAACATCGGAAATAAATTCAACTGCAGCAAGTAGAAAATAAAATTTAGAAGCCACTGAACTTAAAGTTCAGATTGATAGTTTGACAAACCTTGTAAGTATTAAAAGGGTATTTGTTCCTTATAGCTCGGTTTTTAAATTGGGTTTTCTGCCTGCAATAATCGGCTTCGAGCGTTTAACTTTGGTTTTGAATAAACATTAATATGAAATCAGAGAAGTATTAAGTAAAAAGCTGAAGTTAAAAATCTGACCTCGTCGGGAAGAAAGCAGCTAAAATTTGGACTTCCAATCTGCTATGAATTTACCTTCGACAAATAAAGCTCTTCCAACAAAATAAGGGAAGGGAATCTAACTCTCACTGTCACTTGTGAACTCTCTACTATTCACTCATCTCTTACTGGAAAGGTAAACCAGAAACTTGAGATGAACCTGCCACTCGTCGAAGGAATACACAAGCCACTCGTCGAAGGAATACACGAGTCACTCGTCGAAGGATGAACGCACTTTTGATCGGGAGGAGGAAGGAATGTCGTCGACGACTGGGATATCTCCTCTGCTCCCGTGTTTCTAACTTTCTTCTACGGTTTAATGTTTATAGGTTTATATAATTTTTCGGTTCGGTTCGGGTTAGAGCAAAATTAACCGAAAACCAAACCAATACTGTTCGGTTTTAGGTGGGTCGACTATTGGATCGGGTTTTGAACTTAAATAACCAACCCAAACCCGATCCAATGATTGGGTCGGTTCGGTTTTGCGGGTCAAACCGACCCAATTGCCACCCCTATTTGGTACTATGTTTTATTTGTCAGATGAATTGGGCCATGAGCTCCCATTGTGAATCTCGAAGACAGTTTTGTTTTTCTCTTGAAATTCATGTACACTGTGATTGCAAAACACATTGATTTTACCTGCATGTAATATTCTTTAAATGAATTTTAATATTTCATCTTTTTTCTATTAGTGTTAGAGTGTATGCCGGCTCGAACAGTTTGGAAAAATTTGAGACGCGACTTTTCCAAATCTAGTCTGGCAAGCTTATCGAATTAAGCCTGAATTTTTTTTTTTTGCTTGATCGAGCTCACAAGACTCAAGCATAAATTAATTAATAACCCAATTCCTCACTCATGGAACTTCATTTTCAATCATAATCTACAATTCTATACACGTTCGGCCTGATTCCAAACTTAATATGAACGATGATAGATTCTTACCGCAATCAAACGAGAAATGTTCATTATTTTAATTGCAAACATGACTGAGAGTCACGCTAACTGTGTCAACAAACACAATTCAATTCAAATAAAATGATTGATAAATTACTAACTGTTTTAAAAATTTGAGTTTGTAAGTGAAGAACAATTTAATTATTTTTATTTAGTCTTAATATTTTCTCACATATGTAACATATTTTTTTGTCCTTAGATGTGAGTATTTTTTTAAAGGGATTAATAATTTAATAATTTATATTTTATATTAGCAAAAATAACTCCTAATTCCATTGGAAACCAAACAAAGTTTAAAAAATGAAACCAAAATTGATAATCGATTTATTTTCTCGAATATTTTCTAAGAACTGAACTAGAGTTAAACATGAATAAAATGAAACAATCAGCTGAGTCTGAGAACCCAACCGGTGTGATTTGAGTTACTAACTTGAGACTGAAAATCCATGATTTGGTCCACATCTAAAGTGGATCCTAAATTGGAAGCGTGTAGAATCTGCCCATGCCAAATAATCAAATCAACACATTTAGTTTGTTCTAGTTAATTTTACACTTTTAGTGGTTTCTCAACTATTTTGTACTATGGAGAACTTATGTAGGTGGTATGATTCCCATCATAAGATAGTAAAACTATTAAACCTGGACCAGATTCATAAGAAACTCGTAATTTAAATTTATTTTTATCATTAAATTTTAATTCTAATTGAAACTTTAATGTAACTTTGTTGTATTAACATAAATGATTAAACTATTGTACCTAATTTGATGATTTATTGTAGGGTAAAAAATTTAAAAAACCTTAAACTTCCAAAAATATATATAAAAAAAAAACTATGAACTTTCAAATACATCTAAAAAATTCTGGTAGACAAACCACCCTCAACCAACTAGTAGTCGACTGGGCAGTCCACCCCCTGTTTCAGCCACCTAACTATGAGACTAGAGGGGATGAGGTCCACTCCAGAGGTCAGCCCCTAGATTACCGGTCGAGGGCTTACCTAGAGGGTGAACCCCCGGGCGAGTTTCCTGCACCTACGCGAAGAGTAACGTCGGGGTTGACCCTTGGTCGGCCCCTTGTTGCTGGTTATACGGGGGGTCGAACTCTGCCCCTGAACAGTGGGTGAAGGCAGTGACCACACAGCTCTGCTTTATGAATTTCTAAATGTACACTATTGATTTTAAATTTGAAACTCACCTCACAGCAAAAAAAAAGTCTGTTCACTACAAATATGACAAATTGCACTTAATTTGACAAAGAATAGTTAAAATAATCTCTCCGCATACAGATCAGTCATCTCAACCTACCACGAATGTCAATTATTTTGACATATCATTGAGGCTTATCGTATCAAATGTTGCAAACACAACAGGTTTTTACGATATAATCGTCCGATGAACATATACATCGTAGAATAATCGCTCATACTGGATCATCCTGAACTTCCTCAAAATTGAAAAGTTTTGCAGAGTTTCACTAAATGATGGCTTCTAAAAAAATATATAAAAAATGAGGACAATTATATAAGATTTTCAGGGACACGAGACCGATTGAGGGTTGTTTGCCCCCAACTCTCCATTATGAAGCGAGGGTGCTGCCCCTCGCTCCACGACAAGGGGCGTTTTGCTTCCTGGTGCAAGAAGGCCCCCAATGCGGAAGTTATGCTGCCCGAAGTCCCCCGGGGCAGGGGGCTGACCCACATCAACCCTCTCGTGGCCTTTGCGTTTGAACTAGGACAGGATGGATTCGACTCAATCTGATAATTCGATCGGATTGGATCGGATCGAGTTGAATTAGACAAAGATAATCGGTGTGAAAAATCAAGTTAAGATCCGACGTTCGGATCGTTAATCGGATCGGATCAATATCAGATTGAAGACGATCAGATCCGATCCGAACATCGGATCGGCATTTGAAATCCAACTCGGCAAGTTTAGAGATAGTCTACGTTTACTCGCTTGATTTATTATTTTAGCTTGATTATGTTGCCAAGTAGTTAAAAAAATCTTGTGTTTTTTGATCTTTTAACCCCGATTCGAGGTTCTCGTTTGAATCTGAAGGTCCCCGAATCGGGATTCGAAGTCTCTGTTTCATGAAAAATTGACGAACGGGGACTTTCAACCCCGATTCGGGGACCCCGTTCTACTCCGAAGGGTCCCCGAATAGGGGTTCGAAGTCTCCATTTCATGAAAAGTCGAAGAACGGGGACTTTCAACTCCGATTCGGAGACCCCGTTCTAATCTGAAGGACTCCGAATCGGGGTTCGAAGTCCCCGTTCTTTTGAAGTTCAATAAACGGTCGACCGCTTCTTAAAGGGGTCGACCACTGTTGCTTGAAAAGTTAAGGTGTCGACCGGTCACTTATTCATAGGTCGACCGCTGTTCAAAAACAGAGAGCATGCATACTAGAAATCGAGAACCGGTCGACCCATAGTATATTGTGTCGACCCTTGTAAAATTCAGAAGCTTAGCCTTTCATAATTTATGTTGACCCCAACCTACATGTGTTGACCCCAATACTTCCAGAAACGAATCCTTTATTTTGGATTATTGATAGATTTAGATTATGGATAGTTTTAAATTATGAATTAGTTTGGAGTTCGGATTGCAGAGAAAATTTTGGAAATACATGAGATGAACTTCTCTAGAAAATGAATTGGCCAAATCCGATCCGATAACGTTGGCTTGGGCGTTCGATCCGATCAGATTACAATCTACAATCCAACGTTTGTCGGATCAGATTGGATCGACAACAATCTGATATGATGCCCACCCTAATTTGAACACAAGGTACTGAACCAGAGATTAGTGTAGGGGGTTGAACTATGGGGTTGGGCGTGAGCTTCGCGTTCGATTACGGGGCCTGAACTGGGCCGTCCGCCCCCCAATGCGCTCCCAGTCAACCCCCTGATTGGTGGTCTGGGACCTCATCTCCAAGGTTTATTTGATATATTTGAAAGCTTGATGTTTTTAATAATTTTTTTTTAAAATTAAGGGCATTTTGGATTTTATCTTTTATTTAATTATATTTTTTATAACGTTTTTTTCAAAATTTCATTTGTTTGAAGCAAATTTAAAAAATTATATTTATTGAAAACAATGGAAACATATATGATATGGATTTGGCCAGTTTGATATTTCTAACAATCCAATTCTGGTCTAAAAATTTTGATAACAGATGGGTCTGATCATATTTTGTCAAAAGACTGGACCAACTCAAACCTCCAAAACTACTAATCCGAATTCACTCCATAAAACTACTTCCTACGACTCCATTGACGCAGGTCCATGATAAGATATTAGGCATCCCAGTGCAGCTGGCCCTACTAGGAAACCTTGTAGCACATGATCTGACCGCTGTCACTCATAAGGTAATTTATAATGTCATTATGTCAAATTGCAGCAACGGCCTCTATTATGGCAATTTCAAGATTTGGTACATAGATTGGTCCATGCCTGGAGGAACGTTTATGAAGAAAGTGGAATTTGATCGGACGGTGTAAACTCCCGATCCAGAAAAAATGGCCCAAGTGTTTTTATTGATAATAATATGATTGGATGTACAGAGAAGAAGGATTCATGTACAGAAGCAAAGGCGTGTCCACACACGAACAATGAATCGCTAGTCATAAATATAACAATCAACCCTCCTCAAACAATGTCTAATTAAAATTAAAACGCAATTTTAAAAAAATACACAAGCAAACACTGTGAAATCGGATAGATCTGAGCCGTCCATAGAAAATAACCAGATCCAGTCTACGCCAACACTACGACGAAGAGAGTTCCTGCAAGAGCAGTTCCGGCGATAACTGCTTTGCTGATCTTGGCAGCAGCACTGGGTGGCTCGCTATCCTGAGCTTCCGGTGGAGTTGAAGGCGCAGGTCCATTCTCGGCCGGCGGCGGCACTGGCGGAGAAGTGGCAGGAGTTTCAGAAGGGGACAACGTTGGGGTTTCTGACGTCGGAGCTGGCGCGACAGTCGACGGAGATGGGGCTGGGGCTGGAGTTAAGGTGGTCGGGGATGGAGTCGGAGCAGGAGGGGAGGACACCGGAGTTGGCGGGGTAGCAGTGGGAGCCGTAGTTGTGGGTGGCGTCGCAGTGGGCGGTGTGGCAGTGGGAGGAGTGGGCGTGGAGGTCGGCGCAGAGGACGGAGCCTGGGCGAGGACGGAGGCGGCTAGAAGGGCGAAAACGAAGAAGAACTGAAGACTGAGGTTGCTCATCTTCATCTTCCCTAACTCCACCCACAAAGAGGAGAGCGAATGGGCAGCAGTAGAGAGAGAGGGAGAGAGAGAGAGAAAACGAGAGGGAGAGAGAAAGTGGAATGCTTAGCCATGGAGGATTAGCTTTATATACAAAATAAGAAACGAGGAAGAGAGAGCATGGGGGTTGAATTACAGCGCTTTTAGTCAATAGATTCCTCTGTTTTCTTCCTTTAGTAGTTAACTTTTCCATAATCACAATTAATTAGTTAAAATTATATTAATTTCTCTCCCGAGTTTAGACGGTGGACGAGTATCGAAACAGGGCACGTGTAGGGCACAGATGGTAGATGTTAAAATGGCTTTTTCCTAGCTCGTAATTACTACAGCCACAATTACCACATTGCCATCGTTGAACTGACACCTGGCAGTCGATGGGGAAAGAGTCGGTGAAACGTCGCTGTTATTCCTCTAACTTCCCTCTGTTTTCTCTTTTAGTTCCAAGAACATATTTTAATATTTCTTTTTTTTCTAAAAATAAAATGCCTGGGTTATATCAAGATATTATTTGTATCTTATAAATGTAAATTCATTCATCAGCAATTAAGAACTTAAACTTATACAATATTGATTAATTTCAATTAAGGTATACTTAATTAATTTTTTTATTATTCAAATTATGATTCGACATCTTACCATCTATCATTAAAAGATAATATTATTAATACTTAGAATAGTAAAAAATACTCTAATTGTACTATTTATGTTATTGGCTCAGTTGATTATGTTAAAGTTCTTATTTTGTTTATTTTATGTTAATTTGAGAAGACCATTATTAAGGTAGCGTCGTCTAAGACAAGGAAAATATTCACTTATGTCATCTAGAAATTAATTTCTATATCAATAATGAACTACTTTTTATTCATATATAGATTTTCAGAATCATTATAGAATAAAATGACTGGCTGCTGGGATCATAGTTCAACTTCCGCACAAAATTTGAATTTACGGGAATGACCTTCTCCGCCTTTCATTCCTTGACCTTTTCGATCACGATTCAAACGAGATTACAGAACTGCCAGCCTGTTCTACTGTCTATCAATTATTCCACGTGGCACACACCTATTTGTTATTCTGACTTTCACATTCAGGGCTCCTATCCTACGTGTCAATCCAAAAGTCCTACCAATAAACATAACCAATCAATAATCAATTAAATCATATGTTCAAAACCTACAATTATGTGACATGGCAACCGTAAGGTTTGAAAATTTGGCATGCTTTAGATACAGTTCATTTATTTAAAAATACGCTATCGATGTAAGTAGAACTTCCAAAATATTTACACAAAGATGGAGAGACCCCAAAATATTTTATATTTGGACCAATTATTTAAAAAATAAGATAATCTGTTTTTAAGAAGCTGTGAAAGTATGCAATGGCAAATCGTTTAGGGCTTAAAATGAGGATCATTGATAAACGCGTTTCATGTTTCTAACTAGAACACACATTTGAACATTGTTCAACAACAAAATCGTACAAATTTTGCTCTAAAATCAATGATATTGTGCTGTCACGCCGTGACATGCGTTGGCGAATAGGGAGAGGGAGGAGAGAGAAAATATCCGTTGGAAGGGGAATGGAGAACAACTGGGAGGGAGGGGAGGGGGGGTGTAGCTGAATATATGTCCAAAACATGGTTATATTTTGAATGTCGTGCTTTGAAAACTTGAAAGGATAAAAGAGAGAGGATGAGACGTCGGTGCAGCACAAGGAAGAACATGTTCTAGAAGCAAAGCTAAGTTTTACGAGATACACAAATTTGGAGCTGGCAAAAGGCTGTCCTCTTCTTCTCTCACCATCTGCTCTACTTTTAACCAGCAGGCCCTTCCTTTATCTGCATATTTTAATGCGCCTCATCGTTCCATATGATTGTGCACTAAAAAGTGTTGAATGCTAATCGGGTTATTGTGCTTAGAATATCAGAGATGAAATTATTGGACTTGCTCGCAAAACTATGCGTAGATATAGATGAAATCATAGGTTAATGACAAATGTACTTTTGTTGCATTTAGGATAGCATCCTATTTAGAGGATAAACATCATGCGTCGTTTATTCACGGGCAAAACACCCGTCTCGCAACAGGGAAGTTCTATCTATTGTCGATAGTTCAACCCTAAGCCTGCTCAAATGTATAGGCGATGAAGTTTATTCCATAAAAGGTGGTCTCAACTATCTCACAAACGTGTGACGCTTGTTTGAACCATGAATCCAACGGCTAAAAACCATAAAGGTGGTCTCATCTACTTTGAACAGATAAAAACCATTCCCAATGTCTGTCTTTTTAAGCAAAGCCGGTTTGATTTTATGCTATGCTATTTGAGAAATAACAATTCAAAGATTTTGTGAATTTGAATGAGTATTAAATCCCAACCAACTTATCTCTATTTCAAACTAAGATTCAAATAATAATGAATACACCATAATTCTCTCTAGATATCCTAGAAGATGACCAATAATCTCAAGGTCATCTTTGTTAACATCAACTACCATCATCGCAACAATAGATCAACAGAAAACGTTATATAATAAATCTAGGTTAAACTTAAACAGATAAGAAAAAAAAAACCTATCAATCAGTGATTTTGAACGAGTAGTTGCGTTAGAAGAATTTTCTTCTTTATTCCTTTTTCTCTTTTCTTCTCTCTCCATTTTCTTTTTTAGGCTTTTCTATCTTGAAATCAATCTCACGTAATTTTCCTTAAGAAACTATGATAACTCTTCTGACAGAGAAAACTAGGGTTTCTTTATTTAGCCTCTTATTGATAATAATCCTAATGAGTTATTATTGAGTTAAACTCATAAAATAGACTTCACCCAATAATAACCACTCCTACCTATCACAGTTTAGTCTTTACCTAAAGAAGGTCGTTCTTCACCAACTTTTTGAAAAGGTTGAGGTTGGTAGATTCGCCACACACCATCCCGAATCTCTACAGCTAGAATGAATTTTAATGATGGGAGAAAAATGGTAATGGAAGTGGTTTAAAACTTACAGATTCTATGTTATTTTCAAACTGCATGGCATTAAAGCTTTTTGTTCAGTATCAAAGTATTTTGGAATGAAAATTGGTGCTGCAGATGGTAATCCCGCTTGAAAGATAGGGGTGAAAGAGTTTGTTGGATCCCATTTGGCCATCAGGGATTTGATGATGAAGAATTGATTGAAATCCCTTCGAGTTTTTGTTTTCATATTTGATATTTATATTGCTCAATATCCAAATTGAAGCAACCTCTTTCAGTATCGCTATTAAAGTTGATGAGCCTAGCTTTCAACCGCTTTCTGTAGACTTATAAGCATCGGTTGTTTAATTTGCAGCTATCCCGCAAGGTGGTTAAAAATGCACATTTCCGGCAGGCACTATGGTGGTGCTTAGAGCCGGCATTCGAGCAAACCGGCAGCACTATAGCGGTTCGAGCCAGGCTCAGATTGCTATAATGTCAAGCCGAGCCAAGCTCCAGCCCAAGAGGCGAGCCTAGCTCGAGCTCAACCTTCAGATTGAAAGAAATACGTCGGATGTTTGTAAACATCTTGAATTGAAAGAAATACAAATAGGGAGAAAATTAGATTAGAGCGCAATGCAAATATTATGCAAATCACTATGCGTACGAATCTACCACTAGCACTATTGGTCGATATTATAAAAAATGTCACGCAAATGAGAGATCGTACTCAATTACAAATAAGTGATGTGGTGGAGAAAATTTTATGAATTAATACGAAAGATTACAAGAAAGTGCTGCAAAATACGTAGTACAAAAAGAAGTACCGCTATCAATTTTTTATAGCGAAGTCATTTAACAATTTATGAGAGAATACATTAACCCTAATTTTAGACGAATTCTTCGTAGTACATTGCAAGGTGACATCATTAAAATATACACTAATATGAAAAATGAGTTAATTATTTTAATTTCTCATGCACTAACTATGTGTATTCGTATTACTTCTAACTTATGGAGTGCACATAATGCACTCGGATATGTAATCGTAACTTCTCATTTCATTGATGAGAAATGACAATTTCATAAAAGAATGTTACGATTTCGTAGTTGTGAATATTATCATAGTGAAATAACTATATCGATACATTGTGGTTATTTTACAAGAATATAATATTATATATAAAAAATTTAGTATTACTTTATATAATGCTTCCACTAATTATGTTTGTATTTTGCATTTTAAAAGATTATTTCAATTTCATAATTGTCAATCTTCACTTTTTTATATGTGTTGCATTTGTCATATATTAAATTGAATTACTAAATATGACATGCAATTTATTTCGCCTCATATTGCTGCAAATTAGAAGTGCAATTTTTTTTATTACTTTTTCTAGCACCCAACAACACAAGTATAAAGATTTTTGTAAAGCGGCTAATATATGAGCTAGAAAATTAGAAACGGAGGTATCAACAAGGTGGAATTCAATTTATTTAATATTAGAAAATGTTAACCGTATTGGAATGTCATTTGTGATTTTATTAGTAAAAAACATAAGGTATTATTTTAGATAGTTGTAGTTGTCATATGACTAATTTATTTCTTAATTGTTTGAAACCATTTTTTGAAGCTATTAAAGAAGATTCAGGAATTTATTACACGACTACACATCTTGTTCTTCCTATATCTGCAATCGTATATCTCATTCTTTCTAAAATGGCATGCAATTTAATAATACCTCATGTTTTCACTATAGCTTCCGAGTCTACTTTTAGTTCAGGTGGACGAGTGTTCGACGATCGACGAAAAAGTCTTGCATCGGACCTCATGGAGGCTTTGATATGCTTGAAGGACTAGAGCGATGAAGTTACAAGAAACTCGATATTTATTTAGAGACTCGTTATCAACTTTCTCGTAATGATGCGTTTGATATTTTTGGTTAGTAAAAAATAATGCGATCGTATATCTAATTCTTTTCTAAAATGACACGCGATTTACTAATACATATGTTTTCATTGTAGCTTATGAGTCTACTTTTAGTCCAGGTGGACAAATGTTCAACGATCGACGGGGAAGTATTGCACCGGATCTCATGGAGGCCTTGATATGCTTGAAGGATTGGAGCGATAGAGTTACTAGAAACCAACAACGAGATGATGATTTAGTAGAGGAATTCAAAAATTTAGAGTTCCAAAGTTATTAAGTTCTAAACTGTAACTTTATGTAATTTTTTATACTTGTATTTTTTTATATGTAATTTTTTAAACTTGTATTTTTATGTGTAATTTTTTACACTTGTAATTTTTAGAATTCGTACAATTTAATCTCAATGATATATAATTTTTTTAAAAATAATAAATATATTTACGTATGTTAGGCTCGTTTGACTCGGCTAGGGTATGCTTGACAAGCTCGACCGGCTCAGCTTGGGCTCGGCTCGATCTAAAAGTTTTAGAAAAAAGCTCGACAGGCTCGACGAGTCAGAAAAATTTCAATTTGGCTCGCTCGAGCCAACTCGATTGCTGGCTCTAGTGGTGCTTGGTCGTTTTCTGGTTTGATCGGCTTTTTAGAGAATGCAACTCATCATAAAGTTAAAATATGTTATTGTGTTTATGAACAAAGAATTGACATGCTTGCCGCCTTGATTCGAAATGGCACACAAGCATGGCCAAATGCAGTTAATAACATGGGGTGGGCAAAACGGACCATGCTAGGTCGGTCTTACAGTTTGAATGTCAAGGACCGGACCAGTTTAAACTCACAGTTCACCGGCTGATTCACATTTTATAAGATGAAAATATGAGTCAAAATTTTTAACAAACAATTATATACAAACCCAGCAAAATCAGTTAAAAATTCTCCAACTAACTAGATAGTTAATTTAACAAACAATCAATTAATTGCCCATTGTCACCCCCCGATTCAGCCCCCCGACCTGGAGACGTTTCGGGGGCAGGAGGTCTGTCGCGCCAAGGGCAGGGTGACCACGGGGAGTTGATTTTTCTTTATTTTATATCGGTTTGGGTTTTGAATTCTTCAGTGTTTGGTATTTTTGCGAAAATTATTCAAGGTGAGTCAATGAAGAGAATCAAAATCGGATGTTTAAACACTCCCAACACTAATATTCAATAAGCAAATGTAATTTTATTTCATAAGTTTTTGGGAGCATGGAGCTGATTTTTTTTTTGTTTTTTGTTGAATTGGTGCAATTTTCGGTTTTGTTTTTGGTGACTCGTGAAATGGTATCAAAGTTAAAATTTTGGTTGAGTTTGGTTTTGGAAACTTAACCGATTTTCACTTCTATAGAAACCCAAGAGTGGGATTCAGGTTAAGAAAATCCTTATCCAAAAAATAAATAAATATTTATAGATTTTTATTTTTAACATATATTTTTATTTTACACGCTGACGTATTAAACTATAATTAATCTAGCTAAAGTATATTTAATACATCACAATTAAAATATTTATTTATAATATTTAATGTATTAATCAAATATCAAATATGAATATATCACAATTAAAAAGTTGAAATGGTTGATGCAAGAAAAGGGTTAGTTTAAAACTAGGAAACCAATTGGGTGTGCAGAAAGAACGTGCATTCTGCCATCTTTGGTCGTGTTATTGGTGGACTCCATTAATGGAGCACTAATTCTCAGGTTTGATTGTCTTCAGCCTGCCTCGATGAAAACAAAGACGAAGTGGACTCCCCCACACCCTCTTTGAATCTTTCCATGTCTTTTTCCGCCATGGATGTAATCGAGCTCTGATTTTCCTTTTTTTCCTGATTTCAGCGTCGTTTTCTGTGACCTTTTATTTATGACTTTCTCAACTGTTGTTTGCAGTCCGAGGCTACGGACAATGGAGTCTGATTGTCGTCGACTTTCTCTCTCTGGACCTGCTTTCTGTTGGAGCTTTTCTGGTCTTTTTCTCCCATCAAACTCTCCATCTTGGATCGGATGTTCTTGCGGATGACTGATTTCATCAAGTGGAATCTAACTTCACCACCCTCTTTGACTTGGATCCAATATATAATATTTACTATAACATAGGATGAATTCGTGCCACCGATCTTAAAAAAGGTTTATATCTTCGTGGTTGAATTCAACATTGTTGTTGCGATATTGAGAGTGAAAACAATAATATTTCTAACCATTCGATTTAAAGATCATGACTTTATATTACGAGTCAGTGGTGTCGGATTCTATTAGAATATATCATGTTTTTTCTTTGGCATCCCTTATATGCATAAAAGGGTACCACGCTTAAGTTATACCAGCATCAAACGACGCCTAGATAATAATATTCTATTCGATAAAGTTTTGGCAGTTTAATTATATACTTGTTCGATGACCCATGACCAAAGTCGATCATGTTAGCCGATTTAACTTGGTAGCAATCAATACATAATTATTATTTAAAGAGATAGAATCATAGACTAAGGGATGAATGGATGAAGACAACAATCTGAGGCTGCAATCAGAAAGAATATTGCTGGGAATATAGTACACTCAAGTGTGGCTCCACGAACATTGTACGCACGATTGAGTTAGTGCTGATTGGTTAAAAAACTAATCTAAATCGACTCTTGCCCATCCTTACAAATAACTCATACATATGTTTGTTTCTCTTGTATTTCTTCTTCCTCGAGCAAGAACTCAACATGGTTCGACTGATCAAAACTCCATGAAGTGATAGAGGAAAACCCAAATCGTAAGCTGGTCGTTGTAGAGTTGTAAGGAAATCCGGATGATCGAGTATAAGTGTAGTGTTTATTGCTTTATGTTTGTTTAAATTGATGTAAATAACTTGCTCTCAAGGTTGACACGAGACCGTCCGTCACAATGGCGCATCGCTTCATAGTGAGAATTTCTTTTGTTACCAACCCATCCATTTAAGATCTTATTTAAAATAGATAATAGTATCATCAAAGTAAGGAGGGACAGAAGAATAGTTAAGTCAGAAGTAGTTCTCATTTTTTACCTTTTAAAAACAGAATAATTTGGAGACATAAAATAAAGTTTGAAGTTTGTCCTCATCCACCCTTTTATTAAAGATAGTCAGATAGGTTACAGCAGAACCCAGATCACACCAACCCGCAGTTGACTGACCACCCCCGGTCAAACGAATCGACACTTTTCCATCCCACAGCCAAAAACCAAGAATTTTCTCAATCAGCAATCATTTCGGTTCGGTTTATACTAAAGAAACCCAAATCCTAGGTTGGTTTGGTTTTCAGGTTCATCTACTGTTCTCCTTTTGAGGGTTTCAACCCATTTTTTCAGTGGATAATGCTGGTTTAACTTCTTAACTTTCGTATATCAAATGTTTTCTCATATAGGCACCGTTTGTATTACATTTTTATCTCCCCAAAACTCCATATTTCTGTGCTCCCTTTCACCCAAAACTGATATAACTTTAGTGTGAGATTCAAAAAAAAAAAAAGGGAACAAACTCGCATTTCATACTAAGAATCCACCTCAGATGAACTAATTAGTCTTCTTCTCTTGATGCTTGCATCATTGTAGGAAGAATGAGCCATTGCTTCTTCACTTTCAAAGCACCATAATGCAGCATCTAAAACCCCAACCGGACTTCGCGGAACAGACGACGCTGCCCCTGTCCCGGAGCCGGACCCAATAACCGATGAAAGATTCGTGATCAATCTATAACACTTCTTCACTCTTCCCTGCAAAATAAAAGACCCAAATGAAAAAGGTCTGATTCCAACCTTTCGAGTTTCTCTCTTTCATCGCCAATGTTAGAAACTGAACAACAAAGTGAAAAAGAATCAATGGAATTTGACACCAAGATTGAACGTGAAAAAACTCTAATAAGAAAAAAAAAGCAAAATCTAATATTAAAACTAAATTACAACCACGGGTTTTGAATAAAGTGTCCATAAATCAAGCCTTATTTTCGTAGCCAAGGCAGAGATTTACCTCTTGTACAAGCTCAAAGCAAGAGATTGCCTTGTCGACGTCTATTCCTGATATGGAAGTCGCCACAGCTGCAGCAATTTCAGAAGGTCGGAACTCCAAGCAATCCATATCTGAATTTAGCATTACAAACAAATCAACTTAACAAACTCAACAAGTATTGAAAATCTTCTTTTTTTTTAAACAAGTGCAGTGAAAAAACAACCGTTGATAGTGCAGAGTATGAGTTGTATCGATCGAGAGATGGACGATTCGGATGGACTCCGACCAGTATTGATCTTGCTGAGGAAATGGTCGATGAAAGAGAAGGGTGTCACTGCTTGCATTCTCCATTTTAAGGTGCTTAGAACAAGAAGCTCCATTCTTCCAATATCTTTAGCTTCAAACACTAATTTGGGCTCTCCAATCTGCCATAAAGTGTGATAAATCAATAAAAAAACAGACCCATTAATGGATTTACTACCAATTTCGTAATTGACTGGCTTATTTCTCTCATGTACCTGTAGATTTACAGATTGAGGCACTTCAGTTTCTTCCATTTTGGCTGCTAGAGATACACAAGCTACAGATGCCATCTGCACAATCCAGCTTTGATCCACCTAGAAGATCCAAAAAGGGAAGAACAGATGAAAATGTGACCCAAATTAAGGAAAAAGCAAAGATGTTTTAGGATAATTTCTCAGCTTACAGGAAATTGATAGGTAGAAATGAACCGATCCAAGTAGTTGACAGAGAGATAAACAGTCTGTGGGCTAAAATTGTAGAACTCTTGAACCTATCGAATCAGAGATCAAACAGTCAGTAAAACATCATTCAAGTCTTTCCAGCAAGATTTCTGAGAAAAAAAAACATTATTAAAATCATCGAATTAGCTGAAACCAACCTTCCAAATCCAATCGAGGGCCTCTCTTCTCTCTAAGATTAAATCCCCTACTCGTAATCTCTCGAGGTAGTCGTGTTTCGGAAAATGCTCGATTTCTCTCTCAACCATTCCTCTTATTCTCTCTTCACAATCTAATGGAAGTTCCATCATAGAATCGGATCCATCTCGGCCAAAACTCGTGTTTTTGCGGGAGCGAGAATGGGCAAGCCCCAATCCAACAGTGGCATTATCATTCTCTTCATCAAAACATGAAATAGAGTTTTCTAAACAAAAAAGATTGGAACTTGAGCAGTCAAAAGCAACACCCATTTTTAAAAAAAAAAATAACCCAATCTTAAAGCATTAAAACCCCCCAATAGAGTTAAAATCAGAAAGTTGCAACCAATAAACTTTATCAAAGATTGCAACTTTCCACTCCAAAAAATGTCATCGATCGCATAGTAGTCCCTAACCCAGAGAGATAGAGAGGCGGATTAGGTGAGGAGAGATGGAAAGAGAGGAGCTTTATGGAGGAGGAGATAGGGTATGCTTGTGAAACAGGTAACGGGAGAAAAATGGCAGGCAGAGGATACGTACATACAGAAGAAGGACGTACTGTACAAAAGCTAAAATAATTATAATTATTCTTATACCATCCCATTAATGCATATAAAAGACTATCAAAAATAATTTCTATTTTATTCTTCATCCCCAACTTAAACAAAACTCACTAACCCGAACCTTTGAAATACCATCTTTTTCTGATTTGGTCCTGATTTATTTGTATGTTTTAAAAAAAATAAAACATATTTTTTAACATGCTTGAGTCGGTTTTAAATGTTTGATTCATGTTTGAAATCTCTATCTAGTTTTATTTGCTTTTTATTCAAATTTTACCTTATTTTGATTATTTTTTTACTCGACATAATTTCGGTTTCATAATTTTTTTACTAACAAAGACTATTACGGTCTATGAATTATGATTTTTAAGATTTAGAACGAGATAAAAATTGATAATTATAGTCTGGTTCAAAATGGGTAGATTTTAAAACCATGAATTGGCACTAAATCTGCCAGACAAATGCATACAATTGGAAAACCAGTAATACAGAGAGAAGGAGAGAGATGAAAAGGCTTGTATTCTTGGTCTAGAGATGCTCTTCTTCCACAGATACAACACGAGTAGTTGGCTTGCCATTTCAAACTCAAGCAGGATGTTTTCTGGAACTTGAAAGATCGGATAAGACAACCTAATTCAATGAAAACACAACGTACTTGTTTCTGACCAGAATCCGCTGAGTTCCGATGGCCTGTAATTTAGAAGTATTGACAGAGCATAACTCTAGTCTTGGCACAAATTCATCGAGAAAGAAGGCGATTTTGGCAACAAAGATGAGAAGCAATACTATTTCAAGCACACAACTTCAAGTTTATAATTACATTGCTGTCATACTTGCATGACATCAGTTCAAACCCTGAAGCAGACAGTGATGAGGGGGTTTAATTAGAAACCAACAAGTCCAATGCTAGAATTATAATCAGGAGTCACCATCATATACCAGAAGAACATCAAAAGCACATGTTTATGAAACCAAGTTCGTGACCATTTGAGGAGTAGCACAAACTCCAGTTGCTTACGCCTCGTCAATCTGCTCCTGCACCAAAAATCAACAACCTTGCAGTAAACCCAGAAGCAGAATCAAACAAGTAAATCAATCCCCAACAAATATCTAGGTTCTTAGTATCTGGTTCCGTCAAGTTTTCAAGTTTTTCCATCAAACGGAGCTAGGAGCTTACAATTTTTTGCATCGGAAGCCTTCGACAGGACAATGGATTACTTTTTTTGATAAATATCAATTTAGCCCCTGAACTATGAGGTCAATTGCAATGTGAACTTTAAAAACTATCAATTTATTCTTTAAACTTTACCATAATTTCATGGAAACTATGTCATCATGTTTTCTTTGATTTTAAAATTTCCACTGGTTCGATTAGTAATTTTCGTCTTTTTGATTGATTTTAACGACTTAACGAAAAATAGAAGAACCTTAAATAATGAGTTATTATTTTTATTTAACTTATTTAATCTTAAAAAAACAATAATTTTCATTAAATTATAATATTTTTTTTATCTTCTTATAATCATTAATTGATGAAATTCGTTGACTAGATTAAAGTTTGAGGTATTGGTTTCAATTGACCTCATAGTTCAAGGGCTAAAATGATATTTACCATAACTTTTTCTATAATAAAAACAAGATCGAGCTAGAACCAGTAACTTGGTTCATCGATCGTGCTTACTTGACACTTTTTGCAAAGTGTCAACAGGGTAAAGAACATTGTTGTGACGAAGACTAGATTAAAAGAAGCACTTGCCTGCATGTCGGAAGTCCAAAGAGTGAGATTGTCCCTCAGAAGCTGCATGATGAGAGTGCTGTCCTTGTACGACTCTTCACCAAGCGTATCAAGCTCTGCAATGGCTTCCTCAAAGGCCTGAATTCAGAATGCAAGATTTCAGTAAGAACATACGGAATACTAAGAGCCCATGATCCAGACACTTTAAATAAACATTCTATGTAAGTAGAGCATGCAGCTAAAGCCCCTTTTCCTCATTTTCACCTTGAGAATACGAGTTTCTACAACTGTTTTAGGAATTTTCAGATTGTCATACACTCCCATAACCGATTTTCAATTAGAAGCTGACCAGAAATTTACTAATCAGATTAACCAACCAAAACTAGCTTCAATTTTCATATATTGAACAGTAACAAAAGCCCAAGTAATGTCTCGATGATAGTAAAAAGAAGCCTTCATTTTTAATGATTGAATGAATGTAATTTTTTTTTATTGTCAAGGAGGAACTCCACTAAATTTCTTCTTGGAATTGCTCGACTGATCTTATCACATACATACTAGGTTCTTCATTTAACTTGTCTTAACATACACAAGCTATCGCTGGATGCAACTTAAGTATAAGTAAACATAATTCCTAAATCTACAGATATTAATTATTATGTGTTATACGACTAGTGTTTTATAATTCGTTCATGTTTTTAAGCTATATTTTAAGACTCAAATGGGGGAAAAAAGTTAAAAGGTTACCTGTTTAGCCATATTACAAGCTTTCTCCGACGAGTTGAGAATTTCATAGTAAAACACAGAGAAGTTCAAAGCCAGCCCCAGCCTTATAGGATGAGTTGGAGGAAGATCAGCACTCGCTATATCCTTCCAAGAAAATCATGAACGGCAATGTAAAGAAATGAATGTAGCAATATAGAAACACGTTCTCATATGCAATTTCGTAATTGTTGGAACAATTAATGGAATAGGAATCGTGCTAATCAGCTATCCAAACCGCATAATCAGCTATCCAAATCGCATAGCGCGATGCCCAGAAATAAAAAATTCAAACTTTGCAACAGCAAGAATGAAATACCTGAGCAGCCCTATAAGACAGCATCGTATCCTCCGCCGCAGACTTCCTCTCATCGCCAACCTTGAACTCAGCCAAATACCTGTGGTAATCCCCTTTCATCTTCAAATAAAAAACCTTGGATTCGCTGCTCGAAGCCGACGGCACCAGATGCGAATCCAAAAGCTTCAAAATTCCAGCGCACACAACCGAAAGCTCAGACTCCACCTTCGATCTATACTCCTTCACGAGCACGACATGCTCTTCGTTCTTCCGACCCTCCTCCCTCTGTTCTATGGACGACACTATGCGCCACGCCGCCCGAAGCGACCCGATCACGTTCTTGTACGCCACCGAGATTAGGTTGCGCTCCTCCACTGTGAGCTCCGAGGAAGGAGTGTAGCGCACGACGAGCTTTTCCATAACCTGGACCATCTCCTCGTACCGCTCCGCCTGCTCCGACAGCTTAGCAAGGTAAACGTACTGGTCTCGGGAAAGATTCTCCGGCGCAGCATAAGCCATTGAGGCGGCAGACGTCAGTGGCTAACCACGAAGCACGATTTAGAGAGAAAAAGAGCGGAGCTTTGGACAGCTCAAACAATGGCTTTATATGCTCCGAGGAAGCCATTCAAGGTACAACTCCCCCACTCGCGCGATATTCGAGTTCTGGTACTCGCTTTCAGAAAAGAAGAAACAGGGGTGTTATTGCATTACACCAAATGTCTATGTGACGTGGCAACGCATTGTTGGAGGCAGGTCGGCAAGGTTGTTTATTAGCTGTAAAGTGTGTGGAGGATATGAATGAACGATCATTTCCACGTACATCTAGATCCCACCCCTGCCGACGCTTCAGCCTTTGACCTTCGACATGTCGTCATCGGACATTGTGAAGTTGTCACGTGCCTATTGAAGGGCCGTTTCCTTTCATTTGTTTAAACTTAGCTAAAAAATCAAAACATTTATTCAACTTTGAAACTGAAAGCCATTAAAAATATTTTGAAGAGATAGATGTTAATGCGTCTACAGCATTCCACTCTCACACGCCTCCCGCATGAGAGTTATATACCTTTCGTCTGAAGCTTAAGAAAATTCGAGAAAAATCGGTGAAAATTTTCGACACTCCTCTGCCCTTATCCAATGGATATATTTTGAACCATTGGATTCATCCAACAACGGTTGGATTTTGAGAGAGAGAAAGAGAGAGAGGAGAGGAGAGCCAAGGGCCCGAGAGGGAGAGCAGGCGTGAGAGGAGCGACAACGACGAGTGCGAGCGACGATCGACGACCTCGAGCATCGGCGACGATGATGAGCGACGAGGACGAACGCGACGACGACAGATTCGACGCTACGAAGATCGGAGAAGGACGACGACCGACGATACGCAGACGACGACGCCGAATCGAGCTACAAGAGGGGAGCGTCGGAGCCGAAGGGAGAAGGGTATTCGCTGCTCGCCAAGCTTTGGGATTTCGAGCCTGGCGAGCCAGCTCGCGAGTTCAAGCTCCAGAGCCTGAAATCCGAGCTCCAGAGCCTGAAATCCGAGCTCATGCCAGGCTCGCCTCCTGGGCTCGAGCTATTTCGGCTCAGTACTGTAGCGATCTGAACTTGATTCGGACTGTTACAGTAACGAGCGATTCAAGCGAACCCACGAGTCGGCTCGCTCGGACTTCGTCTCTAGCCCACTCTCATCTTTGCACCAATTATTACATATCTATTCTTAGCATAATTATGAAACTTTGAATATGGAATATGTCATTTTGATTTCATTGAGACAGTGTTAAGTAGGTCGCACACTTTGATCGTGCCTGATTCAATGTCCACCATAACTCAAAGATGATATTTGTTAAAAGAAATAGTAAATGTTGTTATTATAATTATTATAATATAATTTATTAATGCAATCATTTAAATCTTTTTTATATTTTATATTCTTATATTAACTGTATTGTATTTGGTCAAGTTAAATTCATTTCAATAGTAGTGATTTTTATTAGTTAAGAATTTGTTGTCAAAAGCGAAAATTGAATATATTAATTTGGTTCGATTTTTTTAAATGAACCGGGATGCGGTCAACGACCTTATTAAACTGTGGTTCAAAAAGAGGCCCAAATGGGAAGAGAATGGAAGGAATGATGAAGGGATCTGAAACCATTATTTGCAAGAATCAAACGCGTTTCCTCATCTTCGCCAAAATAGTTTTGTTTATTAAATTGTGTTTTTCGTCGTCATCGAGATCAACCACCGACGCCATTAAAATTCCTTGAGCAGCTTCCGGACCTGTTCCAGCGTAACGAACAGCACAACTGTGAACGGACCCTGCCTCGAAATCGTCGGAATAAACCCTTTGTACAGCGCCATCGGCCCCTCCGCCCTCACCGTCTTCAATGCGCAGTCCATCGCCCCCGAGTACGGCGCCTCCGCCCCCGCCTCCACCTTCATGTTCATCACTCTCGTCTTGATCACGTCCACCGGGTTTGATGCCACGGCGGCGACGAATCCCGCCGCAAAACTCGCCGTCACGTGGGTCCCTAGCCCGTCTTTCAGCAGCCCCTTGGCGAGAATTGTCTCTTTGATTTGGTCGTAGGAGGCGAGCTGCGACGCCGTCACCAGCATGGCTCGGTTGACGGTTAGCCCCGAGCCCCGCCACAGGCTGGTTACTCCCTCTTGCCGAGACATTCTTGCGATGGCGTCGACAACGCTTTTGTAGTTCCGCCTCTGATCGGCGGGGAGACGGCCGTCCGCCTGCATCCTGACCATCGCGACGTCCGCCGGGTTTCCCACGGCGGCGCCGATCCCGCCGGCAATCAGACCAGCTGTTATTTTACGCATAAGCGGCATGTTTCCTGAGCTCGGATCGGTCCACTTTTGCTTCAGGATATCATAGAGCCCCATCCGCGTGGTCGAGTAGAGAGTCTGCCGGAGAACTGTGGCAGAGACGCCGGAGAAGAGAGCGGCGACACCCTCTTGTCGGACGATTCTAACGCCAATCGAAACCGGACCCATCGGGGCCACTGGCTTAGAAATTCCGATCGGCCCGGGAGCAGAAACGGCCGACGTTTGGAAAGCCAACGCCGGACGAACGGACTGGATCGCCGGATTCGGCATCGAGACATTGGGCTTGATTTCACCCTGAAGCTGCATTCGAACCTTGATCAGATCGAGAGGGTGGGTAGAACATCCGGCGACAATGGAAGCTATGCCTCCCTCCACGAAACCTTTGACACCCATTTCCGAAAATGAAAATTTCTCAAGAATCAAACAAGAAACCCGGAAACAGACGAAAGAAACTCAGGAAGACCAGCTGGAACAGGGGGGAATGAAGGGCGAAGGCTATGGAGGAAGAATGGGGCACCCGGAGCCTCTGAGACATAGGCCGGAGACGAGAAACTTCCTCGGGAGAGAGAGAGAGAGGGGGTTTGCAGGGATGACAGATGTGGCACGAGTTTATAGAAAGAAGGACAAGCATCAACCAATCCGAATCATCCTTGACAAATATCTCTCATCTACTATTTTGATTTTCTACCTTCTTTATTTTCGTTTCCATTTTAATTTCCTCTCAGAACATAAAAAACTAACGCAGAATAAATAAATAAAAAAGGATGAACGTGGCATCTGACGGTACAGCACAAACAGCTCAGAGAAATGAAAAAGATTTGAAGATTAGAGCATTTTGCAGATGGTTAGTATATTTACAAATAATATTTTAATTTTTATTAAACGATGAAATACTTTGAAATTAACAAAAAATTTCATTATTGGTCCTTGAATTTTTAAAAAATTGAAGTTTATTACTCTATTGGTTTTTGTATTCTTCTGCTGCAACATGCGAAGTTGCAATCAATCTTGTTAGACTGGGAGGGCAGAAATTGTAAACGCATGCAAAATCAACAAATTTTAATGGAATTAACGAAATGGTCGATAACAAGTATGATGGTGCCGCTGCCGGTGGGATGTATGTAGAATTCATTACGTTCATCCATAATTGGAAAAATTAAATACAAGCACAACAAATACTTCTATACTCTAAAGAGGTATAGTGGATTAGCATTTTATAATGGATTTGCATTTTATAATGATCCAAGAATAAATAAAACAAGTAGTGAATAAAAAAAATGAAGCGGCACCAAGTGACTTATTAACGCCACGTGTCCGGCTGTGATTGAGTGTTAAAGCAAGTGAAAGCCAGAAGATTAGGGGACTCAGAGGTCGTATCCGAGGGTGGCGACCATTGAATCGTGGACATAAAAATCAGGGTCCCACATAGATAAAATAACGGAAAAACCTACATGTACTTAACAGACACGCGCTTAGCGTCGGCTAAAATTAGAAGCGCATTAGAGAGAGGTTGAGCGAGTCAATTTTGAAATCGTTTCATTCGAGCGAGCTCAATCCAAAATTATCCCTGCGAGTTTTTTTTAAAAATTTTGGCTCAAGCTTATTTACAAACTTTGAATTTATTCGAGCCGGTTCAAGCTGGTTTTATCTCAAAATAGAACCAGAATCGAAATTTACGATTGCCGATTTTTGGAACCGGCACTGAAACCAATGATTTTTGTTTTGTTTTGATTTTTATTCAGTTTTTATTTTATATTTAAAAAAATTAAAATATAACAAGAATATAGTTTTTTATTGTATTTTAGTAGAGTTTTAAGTAATGGGGTGAGTTTATAATCAATTTTAGGATTTATATTAGATTTTATTAGAGTTTTGAGTCGGGTTTTACTCAATTTTTTAACTTTTTTGACTCACGATTCCAATTCTGATTTCATAGTTTTTTACTCTTAAAAACAACACCGGCTCATTAATAACGATTTTTTAAAAATTAGAACTAAGACTAGATCAAAATCGGCAGTTTAAGTTCGTTCACGGTTTCGGCTCGGTTTTGCCCACCCCTAGCCCGAGGTAGTAGAACCGAGCCAAACGAGCCTAATATTTTTCAATACATATAATTTGTATATATTTTTTTAATAAGTTGTATGTAATAAAAACTTGTAAGTTCATAACAACAAAAATGATAATATTAAAAATAAAAAAAAAATTATATTTTTAAATATAAATTATTCTTTAAATTTATATATTATAAATAAAAAATGTATTAAATTTAATTTAAAAATATTTTTTTTTCTCTTTCCTCTCACTTTTGACTTTCCTTTTCTTTCCCCTCTTTTCCCCCACGCCCTAACCCACCCACCCCTTCTCTCTTTTTCCCTTTTCTTCTCTTTCATTTTTTTTTTCTCCTATTTTTGCAGCAGGCTCTAATCTCCTCTCTCTCTCCTCACAAACTCGGCAATTTTGAAGGAGACGACGAGTCACGAGCTTTGAAAGAAATGATGGGCTCTGAGCTGCTCGGGAGAGTTGGCGGCCAGAGAGAGAAAATTGACATGGGCTAGCGCGCTCGGGAGATCTGAGCCTAACGAGCCGGGGCGGCGAAAGACGGGCACGCCTCCCAAACTCAAGCCTGACTTGATTCAACAAGGTAACTTTCCGAGCTCGGCTCTGCTCGACACTGTAGCAGCAAATCGAGCCTGGCTCAGCTTACTAAACTACCGAACGATTTGAGTGAATTAGCCGGCACTAGCTCGGATTGCTACAGTGTCACACTTGCATCAAGTCAGCCAGCACTAGCCAGAGCCCAGAGGTGACCTTCATTTCAACCAAACCTTCTAAAAACACACAAACTTAATTACGTATTTTAATATTAGCTTTTGCCGATTTAGATTTTATTTTCCAACGTTGTGCTGCTGTACTAATACAGTAAACGTAATAAAAATTATTTATATTTTAATATATTATTCACAGTAAAACAAATAAATATTTAAAATATTAAAAATTATGATAAAAAAATAAATTTAATATTACTTTTTCTTGTTAAGCTCACAAAGCACGACGTGTTCAGTTTGTTCAAGCTTGATGAAGGATAAATTCTGAGGTTCGGGTCGACCCAGCCAATTTATTTGCCCCTAACTACGTATCATAGGCAATTATATAGGTGTGAATCTAGTTAAGATGTGTATAAATGGTGGCAAAGAGAAGAGCTACAAACCTAATTAAAAATTTCAAAAGAATTTCAAATTGCGCTTGCTTGCAATAATCAATAAATGTAGAAAACGTGACATAGAAGAAGATTTAAATTACAAATACAAGCATTTGATGTACAGCAAAAGGGCACACCATTCACTTCATGTTCTCAAGCCAAAACCCTTCTAAGTCTCCTCAAAATAAGTCACAACAAAAATCAACGTCACAAATAGCAAATCAGGGCCAATAAATCATGGCCTAACATCCTTCAAAACTCCCCCCTTCTCAAGCTCACCGACAAGATCCCTTAGAGATGGAACTTTCATGGCTAAAGTCCGGTAGAGCCGAGAAAACCGAGCCCGAGTTCCATCGGCCGTTCTTGCCAAGGCAAGCAAGCTCAGAGCCTCGGGAAGTTGCGAGAAAACATCCTTAATCTCTTCTAAGCTCAAATTTTCCAAAACGGAGGGTCTTGGAACAACCCGCACAATCTCACCGCCTTTAGGCTCTTGAACTCGAGCATCGGCTTTGATGACCAATTCGGAATTAGAATTAGCTCCACATTTGATGATAAATGGTGTCGTCGAGCCAGTGTTGAACTGCAGCACATTCCACTGTGCCACGTCAGTTTCAGCTGTGACTCCCAAATCTGAGGATGCTTTGTGGGCATGTGATGCTTCTTGGAAAGGATCATCTTCTTCAGGAACTGACTGCAATAATGTCATCAACAATTAATAGTAAGTGACCAACTTAAAACTCTAATGTTTTGCATAGTTGCAAGGCTAATTTGAATGGTCTGAAAGTTTTGATTTTGCCAACAAGCAGTGTTAAATGGATAGAATTCGATTTCCTAATGTAAAATAGGTCCATGCCACCTAATAAACACTTTCTGGTTTTACCCTCGTTTGTGTTTCTTTTTCTTTTACTATGGGAATTTCATTTGCGTTATAAAATCAACATCCACATTGTTTCTAAATAATGAAATTGGAGTTAGTGATGATAGAAAAGATGCGATAATTTAATTTCATAAGTAACTATTGATTAATTTCAAAAGCTAAGTAGTTAAAGGATAAATATACTAATTTAATTACTTCTCGAAAGCAGCTCTACACAATAAGAAAATTAGAAAAAAAAATTGTACAGTGATATTTAAGGAAGCCGAGCTACATAAATGAGAATACCTCAACCATTCTTCGTGCATAGGTTATTTCCCTCCGAGCACATGATTGGTCCATCTCAAGAAGAGAAGGCATCCTTTCCTCAAGTTCATCCAGAGTCTCGAGAATTGCTTTTTTCTTACTCTTTCGCATGCTACTTACAGCTGATTGTCTCAGAATATCCTGTTCACCAAACGTGTTTAAAAGCTTTTTTCTGTTTTGGACCAAATTAATCGTCATTGAGAAGAGAAAACAACCTTGACTTGCTTCAGTATTGCATCAAGGGAGATGAGAGATGCCAATCGGGCATCTTCGGCAGCTGTTGAAGGATTCTGGATGGGCATACCACCACCATCCAACATCATCAACTCTGTATCACCTTTCATTTGTTGCAAAATCTGGTAAAAATATAAATCAGTGATGCCGGAAAAAAACTATTCTGATAGGCATCACATTCCCTTCACTTTTTTATAACAAAGTTAATCAAGATGAACAAAACATATCTTTAATTCAAAAACTGATTCCTTTCCGCTATAAACTCCCAGCCTTCATTGACCTTAAACAACACGTGACTTTTTGGATGGGTCGTGGGAATTTAGGAAACAGAGAAGCTCTAAAAAATAAATAAGCATTAAAATTTCAAGAAAGAAAGTCCGTTGGTTTTGAAAAAAGAGAAATATTTTGTTGCTCTACTCACCTGACTAAGCTGTCAAAACAAAGATTTGTACTTGACCCCAAATCTCATAAATAGTAATTTAGGGAAAATATACATTAATTTATGGGATATTATTTGAGTATGAAGATTAAAGTGGGACATGAAAAATCTGATGAATGTTGAAAACCATTACAGAATAGAAAATCCCAATATAAAAAAACCTTAATCTACCTAAGTATAGCAACAATGCCAAATACTCAAAAAATACCCTAGTAAATTAAGGCATATCAATTCATTCATCCAAAAACGTTCTTCTCTTTTACTCCCTTTTACAATTTATGTACCCTTGCAAGAAAATTACTAGTTCTTATATCACCCCCTTCAGTCCCATTATCTAAACATAATCTTAGAAATAAAGGTTGAAGACAATCCACAGGACACAGTCTGCCTGCCAAACTGACTAAAACTTTCAAGAACGTAAAGTTGAATATCAAAAATTTGATTGCACTAAACCAAGACTACAAAAAAAGAACATTTGTTGACCCGTTTAATGGCCAGCCATTAAGTCAATCCTTAAATGTTTATGGGCCAATAAAGTTGATGTGCAGCACATTTTCTTATCGCAGGTTTATAATGCTATCCAGTGCAAGGAGAAGCTTAATAACTTTGACAAGTCTCATAATGTTCACAGAAAATAGCCCAATAAAGTGTTGTGAAAGAAAGAGACGATGTTACTAAAGCTATGCTCCATGCAAAATGAATTTGGCATCAATTAAAAACAGCATACATAGGATAGCGAAGTTAAATAAAATGTGTACCTTTCTCCTTTTGTGATCAACAGACTCAAGAGCTGAACGCAGCTTTGTCACTTGAGCTGCATCCTCTGCATCTTCCATAGCCAAGGTACCAGCAATATCCTGCTCGAAGAATAAGACAATAAGGACCAGTCAAATAAAATACAATCTACCAATTAAAATAATGTAGTCAAACTCATCAAATCAGAAAATCTAAAAGAAATATATAATCTATATGATCGTGGGAAAAATTTACAGATCATTAGGTTTTTCTGTAATGTATTTAGAAGAGAGATTTAGTGCAAAAAAAGAAAAAAAAAATGAAAAACTCAAACAATGTCAAGGAGAAATGCCAAATCAAGTTTTAAAACAACAATAATACAACTAATATGGCCGCAACACAGAATTGTCAGACTAGAGTATTAAGGAAGGTGTCTTTAGGATCCACCCAGATACCTTCCCAGGTAATAATAATTCAAACTTGAGCAATAAATGAAATTGAAGTTGGTGCAATAACTTGACGTTTGAGGTATCGGTCACCGATTAATAGCTGCTAAGGAAGTGATAAACAGTTAAAAGAAGACATAACTGAACACCCAACCATCCGTAATCAAGGAACCAAAAAACTGCAGTACAGTATTAAACAAGCTCCAACTGATGCAGCGGAGATGCTACCAGATACCATAGAAACAGATTTTTCTTCACAGAGGAAAGGAATTTAAATTAAATATGATTTACCACGAAAGAATTAACACGTGAGATGTAAGAGCAAACAGTTGTATTTCTTGAAGCAAATTCATTTCATTGAATGCTAAATGTGCATTCATAAAATAGAAAGAAATAAACACACCTTTAAGTGCTGCATTTGAGAAGTATATACTCGTTTAGTATACTCAGAGAGAAGCTGGCCAAGAGCATCTGTTGAAGGAGGAATCGCAGCACCGAGTCCTCCCATCCAACCATCCATAATTGCAGTAGAAAGAAGTTCCAGCTGGCCAGTTGCTCCTCCTGTTGAATCATCACCTGTCACTGACAGAAAATCATAGTTCTCTACCAGCCAAGATCTAATTTGCCTCTGCAGTTCACCGGCTGGTGTATGGACAAATAAGGCAGCAAGGGACTTATTTCCAACAGCATACGCTTTAGCTTCCTCATTAATTTCCCTAAGTTTTCCCGCTGTAACCTGCAGCCTAGGAGAATCCTATAGAACAGAATTTAGTCTTAGTTAATTGTTCAACATTTTTGTACGAAACTTCTTGTTGATGTTCCCAACAAGTACACAGATTGTACATTTTTAATGATGGCCAAAAATTTTGCTCCTAAGGAATATCAAATAATCAACATTTCATATAAAAGTAACATAACATCATTATAATTCTTAAGATCTCGTTAAAAATTCTTATGACAGTTCTTTGGCTCGCCCATTTTTTCTGGCTACAAGCTTTTGCCTCTATTCTCTTCTGGAAAGAGAAACATTTCCAATAACAGTGTCCTTCCAAAAACAGAAAATTAGACAATAGATACCTGATCGAGACCCCGTAGCTTTGAAACAACAGATGAAAACTTGGATTTCCTTTCTGTTTTTAGAGTTACTTTGAAACGTTGGATCAGTTCCTCTCCGTAACGCACAGGAGATCGTCCTGGGCTGTTACCTCGACTCGCACTTCTACTGCGTCCAGTATTTCCTTTTTCAAGAAAAAGCTCGACAGGAGAAACCTAAAAATCAAAAAAAAAAAAAATTATACATTAAAGATGTCAATAGTGAATGTATTTTCATTTACGATTTGAGGAGTTGGAAGAAAAAATTTCATCACCTTGATTGATTGCAGCTCTGGTGACCTAGCCAGTAAGGATCTTATATAAAGAATTCTAACACGTGAAACTAGCATGGTGTCCATTACTCTCATAGGTTCCATCTTTCGAACAAAGGAGAAAACAGCATCCCTAATTTCAGCGAGAATTTCATGCTCTCTAGAGGCACCTGCTTTTATAACAGCAGCTAGAACCTACAATTTGGTTATTCAACAGTCAAAGTCCATCCACTTTATCTTCTTGTTTTGTAAAGTAAGCCTTTCGATATTCTGAGCTACGCTATAAAGAAAATGAAAGAGGCATTGAAAATGTAATAAAATTTCACCATCATTAAGTTATGAAACATTATACATAGTGTTATGGAAGCAAATCCTAAAGATGCGTTCATCGGGTATTTAATATTTTATTATTATTTCTTTAATAACTATTTCTATAATTACTATTTCCTTAATTACTATTTACTTAGTTACGAGATATTATGTTAGTTTCCTATTTCAAATTAAGTAGTATGTATCCTATTTATAGGCATTACTATTAAAGTTTTAGAATCAATCAATCAAGTTTATTCAGTTATTATTTTCTTTTTTTTTCTTTCGTTTATCTCCCTATGACAGGAAGAGGGGTGGTTATTCATTTTAGGGATAAATTCTCTAACAAAGATCTTAACAATGTGGTATCAGAGTCAAACCCCTTATCCGAATCTGATTCCAAACTGCCTGCGACATCTGCCATAGGTACAGATTCTTCGATAATGCTTCCATTATTGAAGCGTATGCTACAATTAATGGAGAAACAAGCAGAGAATTACGAAACAATGATGGCCCACTTGAAAGAATCAAGCAGCTCAATGCAAGGCACACCTTCAGCTATGACACAATCACACGCACAATCACCCGAGCAAGCTGTCTCGCCACTAGCGACCGCCGCTCTAGGGAACAACACAGTGTTGTTGTCAGCACCCACACCGCATCTCGCGGCCCTTTTGGTTGCCGGTCCAACGTTGCATTCCACACTGATGTTGTCCTCATGTGCCTCTGCGCTGACCGCACACAATTCGACACATAATTTGACCGCCGCACCGACGTCGCAGCCCACAAGCATGCTACCCGCGCCCTACCCAGCGTTGGCCATACCTAACGGATTCTCCCTATATTCTACGGTGTCCGGTCCATCATTGCAAGTCACTGCACCCTGGTATGCAGAACAGCTACTAACCAACTACAAGACCGTACCCCACGCTACGACTTCATGGTCTGCTGCTGATGGATTTCCTCCTGTTTTTGGTGGGATTAGTACTTGATCAGATGGTTATTTTCACATTGACAATCGTCAAGGTGGGGTACCCTTCCAAACACACGCACAAGTCGGCTTGGGCATTCTGACCAGAAACAACCTTAGGCATGACCAGCCAATAGTCGACCCAGATGCAACAGGGCCCTATATCACATATGGTAGTGAGAGCACACGACCAGTTATCTGTGCACGAATGGATTTTCCAACATTTGATAGCTCCTCAGCCGCTTGTCGATGGCTAAATCGATGTGAGCACTATTTTCAAAATCAAAACATCCCGCTACACGAGTGGGTTAGACTCGCGGCCTTTCACTTGCAAGAAGAGGCCGGTGATTGGTATGAGAGGTTTCGGGATGGGAGAACTGAGCTCTCGTGGGATCACTTTAAAAACTCGTGCACCGAGCGCTTTAGCACCTCTGCTCGAAAGAATACACTGGGAGACCTAGTGGATCTTAAACAAACTGGCACAGTACCAGAAGGAGTTCCAAAGCTTATTCACTAGAGCTCTATCAATCACATAGGATCAAGCCGTAGATCTTTTCACCGCTGGACTCAATGAACCGCTACGAGTGGAAGTGGAATTGCAAGATCTGCCAACATTAGAACGAGCAATGACATTAGCACGCGCATTTGAACGACAGACCACTACAACTCCCAACCAAGGCACCAGACGATTTATGTGCAGTCCGATGTACTCCACTGCACCAACCACATCGACACCAACCAGGTCACGACCAAACCAACGGCGAGATGATAAATTGTCGAGCTCGAGGCATTTTATTTAACTGTGATGAGTCATACACGCGTGGACACATTTGCAAACGCCTATTTTTTCTTTATTGTGATATGTCTAATAATTCAGAAGTCGAGCAAGACGACGAGCCCCCAGAGGAGGAGCCCACTGAGCTGACTATATCACTCAACATCATCTCCGGCTCTACTTTACCTTCCACTATGACATTCGCGGCTTTCACATCACATATCCTACGTAGTCTTGCCGACACGGGTAGCACTCATAACTTCTCGAGTGTTTGTGTTGCATCACGATTGAGTCTTCAGTTATTATCAGAGACACATTTATGTCTATGTGGCCAACGGGGAGCGCGTCTGCTGTTTAGAAGCATGTCGAGCCATTACTTTTTCAGTCTCAGGACTTTGCTTTACAGAAGATTTCTTCGTGATACCTCTACCCTGTCTTGATGCAGTGTTAGGTGTTCATTGGCTCCAAACCTTAAGACTAGTTACATGGGATTTTGATTCCCTGACCATACAATTCACTCACCAGGGCTGCTTGGAGAACCTTATGTTCTCGAAACTTGACTTTCGTTCCGGCAATAACCAGACTCAGATGGATCCGACAGATATTGAGAAAATTGCATTCCGCACTCACCATGGCAATTTTGAATTCCTCGTTATGTCATTCGGTCTAGCAAATGCTTCATCTATATTCCAGGCCCTCATGAACGAAATCTTTGCAGCTCACCTCCGTCGCTTTATATTGATTTTCTTTAATGATATTCAGATTTATAGCCACTCTGGAGGATCATATGCCATCTACGCATCACCTTTGGACTCCTACGACAGCATCGTCTACTTCTTAAACGGTCCAAATGTGCCTTTGTCACTTCACAGGTTCCTTCTTTGGGCCACTTAATATCATCACCAGGCGTTTCAGTTGACTCCGACTAGATCCAAAGTATTTCTTCTTGGCCCACTCTGACATCGATCATTGTCTTGCACGGATTTTTTGGCTTAACCGAATATTATCGGAAGTTCATACGCAATTATGGGATCACTGTTGGGCCATTGACTGCTCTACTTCGCCGCGGTAACTTCACATGGTCTGAGGCGGCCCAACAGGCCTTTGATGCCCTTAAGACGGCTCTTTCCAAACCATTGGTGTTACATATGCCAAACTTTTCTACCAAGTTTATTGTGGAGTGTGATGCCTCCGGTTTCATTATCAGTGTCGTTCTCCAACAAGATGGATACCCAATGGCGTATTTTAGTCGCACCCTCGCATCCCGTCACTTGACCTTAGCAGCGTCTGAGCGAGAACTTATCGGCCTAGCTCAAGCTATCTGACATTGGCGCCCATACTTGTGGGGAGGAAAATTTACTATTCGTACTGACCACTATAGTTTAAAATTTCTTCTCGAGTAGAAAATTTCATCATCCCCGCAGCAACACTGGATCAACACACTGCTAGGATATGATTTTTCAGTGGAATATCAGCCCGGTCGATTGAACATAGCAGCCGATGCCTTCTCCCGTCGGGATGAGTCTCTGTCTCAGCTCATTGCCATTTCCAGACCACTGTCATCCCTTCTTGCAGATATACGACACGACACGAATTTCTCACAAGCAACCGCCCTTTTGATTCAGCGTGTCTCTACAGGTGAATTATCTTCAGCATGGTCGTTTTCTGATGAGCTTCTTTATTATAAGCGCCGAATTTATATTCGACCAGATTCTCCTCTTATTCTCACTATATTAGCTGATACTCATGACTTGCGCCACGAGGGGGTTCAGAAAACCCTAGTGCGTATTAGATCTGTTACTGCATATGTCTCAGATTGCTTGGTCTGTCAATGCCATAAATCCGAACATTTACAACCAGCAGGTCTTCTCCAGCCACTTGGCCTTCCAGACACAGTTTGGGCAGATATTTCTATGGACTTCGTCGACGTCTTGCCCAAAGCTGAGGGCAAATCGGTGATATTGATGGTTGTGGATTGTTTCTCCAAATACGCCAACTTTATTGCTATGTCTCATCTGTATTCAGCAAGATCAGTGGCTAAATTATTTTTCGAGCATATTGTGCGGCTACACGGCATTCCAGAATCGATTGTTAGCGATAGGGATATGGTATTCACAAATCGTTTTTGGCAAGAATTATTTAGGTTAGCAGGATCCAAGTTAGCTCTCTCATCTGCCTTTCATCTTCAGAGTGATGGACAGACAGTGGTAAATCGTACTATAAAGATGTACCTTCGTTGTTTAATTGGAGAACAACTCAAGTCTTGGCTTCGTTGGCTGTCATGGGCAGAATATTGCTATAATACTTCCTTCTACTCGGCACACCAAACATCTCCGTTTCAAGTAGTATACGGACGCCCACCGCCGACACTACTTACTTATGAACCACTCTTTGCTCGAGTGGATGCGGTCGACAAGGCCCTTCAAGAGAGAGATCAAGTCTTGGTGCACATTCAAGAGAAGCTTGCGCAAGCACCAAATCTGCATGAAGGCCTAATACGACAAATCTCATAGAGAGGTGGTATATCAAGTCGATGATTTGATTTGGCTTCGCCTACATCTATTTCGTCGCCGCACCTTGTCAAATCTTCCATCCACAAACTTTTGCCGAAATTCTATGGACCATTCAAGGTCCTTGAGCGAATTGGGACTGTGGCTTATCGAATCCAGCTACCCGACAATTGTCCTCTGCACAACGTGTTTCATGTTAGCTTATTGAAGCCGTTTAAAGGCACCATTCCTTTCGCATGAACCTTTATTACCTCCAATTTGCAAAGGTTGCACCGTCCTTACTCCATCCTTCATACTATGATCGCAACTTAACAGAGACAAATGGGAGCTCTTAGTCCAGTGGGCTGAGTTACCTCCGGAGGAAGCTACGTGGGAGAATCTCCATATCTTTAGCGAGTTTCCCGCATTTGAGCTTGATGACAAGCTGTTTTTCGAGGAAGCGAGTGATGTTATGGAAGCAAATCCTAAAGATGCGTTCATCGGGAAACAATATTATATGAAATCTCGTATTTAATATTTAATTATTATTTCCTTAATTACTATTTTTTTAATTATTATTTCTTTAATTACTATTTCCATCATTACTATTTCCATATTTCAAATTAAGTAGTCTGTACCCTATTTATAGACATTACCCTTCAAGGTTTATAATCAATCAATCAAGTTTATTCCGCTATTATTTTTACTATTTCCATCATTACTATTTCCATATTTCAAATTAAGTAGTCTGTACCCTATTTATAGACATTACCCTTCAAGGTTTATAATCAATCAATCAAGTTTATTCTGCTATTATTTTTTCTCTTTTTCTTTTGTTTGTCTCCCTATGACATGAAGATAGGTGGTTACTTGTTTTATGAATAAACTCCTCGATGAAGATCTTAACACAATAAACCATCCCGTTGAAAATGCAGCAAGTTAGAATGTTGCCATGATAACAATACAAGGAAATAAAAGGTTTGAGTATGCAGCTAATTTACTAATTTATCTAAAATAAGACAGATAAAATAAGACCAGACTTTCATTTAGCAAAAAACAGTTAACAAAAGATACATTATAAAAACAATAGCATCGTAACTTTCTGAAAATTATTGAAAGTGATGTCTTTTAGCAAAGAGAAAATAATGTAGTAAGTACTCCAGTCATAAAATTTGTTAAGTACCAGCATCAAAAGCTTGTTCGCGCCATCAGATATTGCTGCAGAGCTGTCATACTGTTCAGGATCAAACTCATTCAATGCAGTAGTAAGATATTCTCCGGCAGGGGTTGTTTTAACTCTCTCGGAACCTGACTTAACCAAAGCAAGATTTCCCTCATTCTTATTTGTAGCCAATGTGGAAGGAACAATAGCCATTGAACTCCCTTTTCTTCTTTCATAATTTTCACTCCTAAATTGGCAATAACAAGATATATATTTATATAGTTAGACGGAGACTACAAAAAAGTAAATGTGATGTAAGCATTGCAAGTTTAAAAAGTACCTTTCAACGTCCTGAGCTTCAACATTTTCTGGTCCTCTATTTAATGGCGCTGGCAGCTGAAAATAAAACTATAATATAAACAAGACTGAACCATTGTGTACCAGTATCAACTATCATGTAACCTAGCACAGCAGGATAACCCACTAACTTAACAATTATCAAAACTTAAAAAAAAAACAAAAAAAAAGAAATAATTTTCCCAACGTCAACTTCTTCTCTAAAAAATAGTTATTCCAAGAGGCGATCTCTTTGGGGATAGGAGCCTGATCCTCTAATTGCTAATGAAAGTATTGAAAATGATAAAAAGAAAGAAAACCATGCTGTTGGGCATTTCCTTGATTTTATTTTAAGAAGCAAAGGTTCATAATTGGTTGGATTTTGGTAAGATAGGTAAATTGGAGACTCCTTTATGTGAGCATTTTCCTAGCATTTATTGTTTGTCAAGTAAAAAGAATTAGCCCGTTGCTTCCCTCTTCAACATGGAAAAGCTCACAACAGTTCTTGATTCAAGTCATTTAGAAGAAAGATCATTCCCTCTTCAACATGGAACAAGCTCACAGAAATTCTTGATTAATGTCATTTAGAGGAGAGATGACAGCTCTGGGTTAGTAGAATAGGCAATCTTCACGTGGCTTCAATTCCATCTCCAAATTTTCTCTTATAATGAGTATTGTCAAAAGATGGTTTTTTTTATCATTCAACAAACTTTTTCCTTCAGACCTTTTTCTACTCGGCTCATTTCTCATTCTTCTAGGAATTTCTTGTTTTATAACTTAATGTGAAAGAAAGGAATCTCATCGAAAAATCCAAGAGTTCCATTGGATCGTTGTTCATAAAATGTTGTATATGCAATCAAATCTAAAGGAGAAGTCCCTTCCTGGCCCACCTTTACTATTGTCTTTTCTGTGAAACCCCACGACTAACATGTAAATTATGATTAAAGATGAGCTTGTTAGAGATATTCGGGCATTTTTTTCCTCTCTTCAATCAGTCTATTAAGGGGTACACTAACATTTAGAACTTCCTCGTTGAGAGCTTCAAAACAATGCAATTATCTTTGATAATAAAAAGTCAAGAACAGATTTTTAATAGTGTTCCCTTCATAATCAAATGAACATATAATTCTATGTTTTTAACTTTTATCGATTTACTTTGATGATCTCTCTTAAAATGAGTAAGTATTAAGAAGGGAAAATATTTTCTTAATTAAGGGAGATTTGATTTTGTATTGAATCATAAATTAGTTTATTACTATAACATGTCAATTTTGTGTATAAATAAAATATTATGAATAATTATTCTATTCATTCTTTTTTCTTGACATGATATCAGAGTGATGTTTCATATAATCAATTTTTTGGAGAGTAGTAAATTTTTTCTTCATCGTTCTCCAGCAGTGAGTATTAAATTTTTCTTAATCGTCCTATCCTAGTGAGCAGAACTTTAAAATTATGGCTATAAGGAACCTCAGTTAGTTGGTCGCTGGAGTTTAGACTGATGGTGTCATTGTTTCACCTATTTTGCTGGTTTTATCTCGTTAATTTTGCATCCTCTCTCGTTTTGTTAATTGTGAACCTTCTCTTGTTTTTTCAATCGCAGATCTTTCAATTTAGTCTTTTTACATTGACAGTTGTTCTCTACAACTATTATTTGTTGACTGTCTAGTACGCAACATGTATGGTTGCTGTTTGTTTATTTTTTTCATTGATCTCCACCCCCTATTGGCTAGCATCGAGTTTCATTTTCCCTAGAGAGCAAAAGGTCGAAGGAATTTTTTTGCCAAAGAGTCCTTCCCTTTTTTAAAGATTTAAGTTTTCATTGTTGCTGTTGTGTTACTTTGGTAGACATGTTTCAGATTGGGTCTTGGTGAACCTGATTTAGCATATTTAATTCAATGGTGAATTAGCTTTGTAACATTTTGGTCATAATTGACATATATGTTCTAACTTAAGGGAGTGTTAAAAGATGTAAATATTACAAAGGATTCAATGCCAAATCTACGAGTTTTAGGATAATAGGTCAGCCGCCGTCTGCAAAAAACGTTTTACTAACTAAATATTATCTAAATGACTTAAATTTTTAACCACACATCGACAACAATATAAGACAATATTCTAGATAGTTTGTGAATTTCAACGATTATTCGATTTATTATAATTTTTTAAATACATAAAAAAAATTATTAAAAATATGTACGTCAATAAAATATTTTTACAAATTAAAAGATAAATGCTCACGATATTGCACTATTATTCTGCAAACAATTTGAAAAACAAATCGAATTCGAATCAAATACGGGCGAATCAAACTTTTAATTTGCTCAAATTTTGCAACAGAAAGATGTGACTAAAATTTGATTTCCAAAAACATAAAAAGTTAATTTTTATTAAACTGCATAATCTGAAAATGTAACAGAAAGAAAACCAATACAACCAGCACAAAAATCTAACGGTGGAAGACAAAGAAATCACAGTACGAACGACGAGAGCTTTTTGGATACTATTGGAAAAGAAAAATTGCGTCATCAAACGAGATTTTTCAAGGCCGAAAGTTAGAAAATCTACTTCGGATATTTGCCACCGCGTAGATCACAAAAAGTACTATAAAACTGACATATTATGCGTACAAATCGGACTATTGAGTGCAAAACTATGACTCTAAAAAATTTTAACACAAAATAACGTAATATTTTGAATAAACGTGACTTGCAATTGCTTTCGATTTAAATATTTTTCCAAAATTGTTTTACAACTTTAAACGAAAATATTATACGAGTTTATCATGTAAGTCATAGAATTTTTAATTGACGTACATATTTTTAATAAAAAATTTTATTTTTTGTATTAAAAAAATTATAATAAATCTTACGATCGTTAAAAATTAATGAAACTTTCCAGAATACTGTCTTATATCATTGTGGATGTGGTAAAAATTTTAAGTCATTCTGATAATATTTGGTTAGTAAAACAGCGGATGTTTGGCCGTCCGCTGCAGACGGCTGCACCCTACAGCAGCCATCTGCCATGATCAAATTGGCTTTTTTTAAAACTCAGCCATTTTGTCCTATTACCTTAAAACTCGTAGTAGATTTGGTATGTAACACTATTAAATCATTCTGATAACATTTAATTAGTAAAACAACAGATGTATGGTCGTTCGTTGTAGATGACTGCACCCTACAGCAGCCATCCGCCATTATCAGATTGACTTTTTTTTAAAATTCATGGTCATTTTGACCTATTATCTTAAGACTCGTGGTCGATTTGGTATTTAACCCTATTACGAATAATTAATATTTTCTAGTTAAAGAATTAATTTTTTTATTTACAAAAATATAAAATGAATTTATGAAAAATTAATTAATTATTTATTTTACTCATCATTAATTGACACGTCAACCTGTAAAAAAAAAGTAAACTTAGATTTATCCTAAGATATAATAACAAGTCTTTCATTTTAATTTTTTCATTCAGTGGGTTCGAAATGAGGTCAAGGCTTTGGATACCATGTTAAATTACTACTACGTCTACAAAAAAACTTAACTCATTGCCTAAAGCTTATTGTAATAACTTAAAAGGTTTTAACAAATATTAATGGTCTAGTATTCTTCTATATATTAGAAATATTAAAACCTTTAGGATAAGGGGAAATTATTCACCTGAGGAACTGTGATCAAAGATGCTTTTTCGGTTAGCCTACCAAACAACTTTTCATTTTCCTCATGCAATCTCTGCAAAAGCAGTACATAATCAGAATTTAGTGAAAAGTAAAGGTATCAAAAAGATTCAAAAGAATCACACTAGGATAAATGCAATAAAGTCAAACATGGAGCAAAATATTTTGGTCTCCATAAAGAGCTTCAGTAATATCCTGTAATAATCCAAGAAAGACCAATGGGATGTTCGAATAGATGTGTCTCAACGTCTCTTGGAATACCTCGAAAACATAACTGCCAATCTTACATCACCGTAATTAGCATACTCCCTAAATAAGACCACCACACTTTCTGCTGATTCTGCTTTCAAGGTAAGTCGCCCCACCTCTAAGAGATAACATTAGTTGGTGCATGCGTCTTATATTCCTTTTTATGCTACTAAATAATTCAAGTTTTAAAACATCTAGAGAGGAAATCTTGAAGTAAAAAATAAAATTTAATGCAAGCCTAACAACAATACTTTTTGAACAACCAATGTCCATCAAACTTTCACAAATCAAACTGTTACCACATATTCAAAATAAACAACTTTTGTTATTGGTCTAAGCATCTATTAAATGTTTCCCATTGGTTGTATTTTAGATAATCATGGGACTCTGTTGTTGGAAGATTCATGATTTACCATTTTACCAATGGAATTGCAACAAAAAGTGATAGAGTTATACACCCGCAAACTCTTGCTGATAAGCTGATAAGCAGAAAAGCAAAAGTTAAGGGAAGGAATATCTGAGAGAATAACTGCCATCTTATTTGGTCATAGCATCTTGAAGGAAGAATGTATTTTCTAACAAACCTCTATCAGGGCATCACGTTTTTTGAGCTCCTCTTCGAGTTTCTTGATCACGGCTGAAGATTCCATACTATCTCCAGTGGGCTTCGCTAGAGCACCAGGATCTTGTTCTGACCCTATTGTTGATCTAACTTCATTGGAATTAGGAGCTTCATTGAGTTGGGACTCCATTTTTATTATTTTGGCCTGCATCAAAAATTATTTCCATCAGGGAAAATAAACTTCAAGCACTATAATTTACCATTTCTATGAGCAGATACCACCTAGAGGACAGAGGTCGAGGGAAAGGAGTTACAAGATCCCCAGGAAGGATATTATACTCAAAAGCTGTTATTAAAGAAGTTTCTGTTAAGAAATCAAATTTAAAATATTACTGCTGTTCCATCATAGACCAAGGACGACTATCTAAACAAAAACCTCAACTTTAAATTAATCTCAAGCCAATAATGGTAAATTTTTCAGTCAAATACCAAAGCTCAACAATGGCATACAAACATATTTTGCACCTTATCTAGAGTCTTAGATGGCCCTGAAAACTTATTTCTAATTTGTAAATTTGAAAGCAGAATTCATAGTCCTCGAATCATTTCAAGGTCACCTTTCATGATGAAAAAGATGAAAAAAAAAAGTGTCATCAAACATTTGCAACCAAATTCACGGCACTGAAGTCATCATTCAAACAACATAATAAATGCTATAGAGCTATAACAAAGATTGAAGCCTTATAAGGAATGAATGCACAAAAGGGTCTTTCAAGAGGTTGACAATAATATTTACATAGTCCGATTCATCTAGTTGAATTAGTTATGTTTAAATAACGACTACCAATATAAAAAAAAAAGAGAAAATTTGGGGACACGAGCAAAATTGGTCTTTGGTTTGGGAAAGATGATAGGGAAGTTTTATTTTTTATCAAACTACCAGCAAACATGAGGGATAAAATTATTCCTCCATGATAAAAAAAAATTAGGCCGAACAATCTATCTTGGTTGTTTCCTTTCTTTTAACTTCATACAGGCATTGTAACTTTGAAATGTCCAAGACCAATCCTAGGGATTGAAAAAAAAGGTCTGAATCATTCTATTGGAAAATAAAATTGTTGAGGCTTGCACCAATTTGCTAAACCTTCACCATGGTGATAATGTTGCACATTCAATACCAATAATACATAAATATTCCACAACAGTGCATGTTTAAAATGTAGAGTAACTACCTTCAAGGACTGAATAGTTGAATCTCTCTGCTGTAACTGTATTTTTTGCTCTTGTTCCGAATGCAATAGTTGGGCAACTTGATTTCTAAGCTGAGCATTTTGTTCCTTCTCAATCTTGTGCTTATCTGTGAGTGTAACATTCTCTGTCTGCATCACGTAAAAAATAAATAGGGGAGCAACATGAGTACCTGACCAAGTGAACCAATCAATATATAACATGTCAAAGAAACACAGTTTCCATTTTCTACACAACTCCATTTAAAAGTTATATGTTATGAAAATTTAGAGAAGCGCCAACAAAATAAACACCTTCATCATATACTTTAAAACAAGCATTGAAATATGGAAATAAAAACATATGAAACATACACAATAAGATCCAAAAGAACACAAAGTCAACAGTAATTAAATAATCCCCAGATCAAGTCAAGAACGGAGTCTTAACAAGCTAGTGGGATAGGAGAGTGGAGGATGGCCCATTATCAAGTCTCACATAAAAAAATCAAGTTATATAATCCAAGTCAACTATATAGCAGCCATTAGGAATTAACTTTTCTAAGGAGTGGGTTGAACTTAGAGGTACCAGAGCTTACTTATTTCCATGCAGTTATACTTTCTTTCTCTGATACAGAATGTCATCGATTCACAAAGATGAACTCTAGTACCCACTGTTAATATCTCTTCAAAAGCTTTCTTCTTACAACTAGCTACAATGCTGTTAATATCTCTTCAAAAGCTTTCTTCTTACAACTAGCTACAATGCTAGCCAACTTTCTTTTTTTTATAATTTTCATACAAAGAATAATGTTCCTTATAAGATTCATGCATTCACTTTTTGTTTACATTTCATGTATGGGAAGAAGAATCATTTCACTCCTTTATCTCTTCATTGTTGCTCATTTTACAAGATTCATAAAGAATTAGCCTTTTCTTTATTCAACCGGGTGCAAGGAGTTTCATTAGTATACTTTTATTATGAATGGAAAACACGAGATGCCAAAGTTACTTAGGAAATTATGAATTTAACATTCAAGAATAAGACTCTGAATAATGACTTCGGACCTAACAAGGCTCCCAATTTTTTTTCAATTAGAGAAAATTTAGTTTCAATGCAAATCATTTTTCTTAATATTGTATATGACTATTTCCCTCAAAAGTGCAAAAAATTGTACAAAAGTGAGAATCAATACAATTGCCATGTTTAAAAGAAAAGATAAGACATCAAAAAGAAATAAACTACCGATTAATCTGAGTAGAATTTACCATAGAGTGAATAAATAGATTCACTGCGAGGAAAAGAAAGTAAGAAAAGGTACAATTGAAGATGTTCAAATGTCCTTCTAACCGGATAGAACAAAAATACCATACTTCTAAAGTTAAAACTTAAAACTTTAAAATTATGGTTAAATATCAAGAATACTATTTGTTAATATAAGATGATATAGACCTTAAAATAAAATTTTAAGAAAAAAAAAAATTTTGTCAAGAAATGGTCTAAGATGGAAAGAAAAAATGTGAAGAAAAAGAATCTAGATTTTATAGATCTAAGAACATCATTGCTGAATCATTAGCTGTTTATTGCTTACAAAAGCTAATGATTAACCTTTCACAGAATAATTCAAATTTCAGCAACTTTCTCCGACTAAGTGGGACTTTAGCTATTAATAGACAAACAAGTACTGACAATAAACCTCATTAAACATGGGTCACCTAACTCAACAAAAGAACCAACATACTATAGCTACCGCTTCAAATTTTAACTAATACCTAACCTTTAAATCTGATTGTAGAGTTGATGAAACTTTCCACGCTTTCTGCACTTCGTTGAAGAGTAAAACACACTGATCATTAGCATCTCTAAGTGAATGTTTGAGTTCCAAAATTTCTTGTTTAAGATCTTGTATTTCCTTTTCCTTTTCGTACAACTCCTTGCGTGCATCATTTGCCTGCAAGTATCAGCACAAACCTAAACTCAAAACAAGAAATTGTGGATTGCCTCATTTTTAAGTCTTCTCGATATATAATGTGATGCATGATAACTTATTGCTGCTACAAAAATTACACTGTAAGTCGCTCAAATCATATCAGGTATACACAAAACCATCTTTTTCTCTTTTATTTGTATTGAAATCATTTATGGTTGTTCCACTACTTCAACTTTCTATTCAGATCAAATTCTGTCTAAAGCTGTACGGTAAAAGTTGAAGATATTATCAAGTGATTAGAAAGGGATCAGAGCCAACTTGTTCCACCATCCTAGATATTGTTAATTGAAAAAAAATACAACCCAGCCAAAGATCATGCAGTTGGATGAAATGCCATCATCATAAGTATGTGAAAAATCTTAAACATTCCATGTGAAAAATGTTAAACATTCCTTTTGTCAACTCTATATTCGGTGATCTTGCTGTGAAATCTCTGTGTATTGCTCTTCTTAGCAATCAATTTTCACTTCTTATGCAGTTTTTATTATTGATAGAAAAAAATATTACAATTTCAATGAGTCAGTAACAAGACACAAAAATATAAGGTAAAACTAAAATGAAATATAACCACAAGAGTGAGAGACTTACAACATCTCTCCATTTTTTAATTGTATCTCGATTTCCTAGACTTAACACAGCATTTCGAGCTCTGGCAGAGAAATTGAGAGAGGACAGTGTTTCTGACAAATTTGAAGCATTTGGACATACATGAACGATCATCAAAGTCTTTGAATTTCCGCCTGCATAGAAAAGAACAAGATCAACAACAATTTACACCCCAATAAGCAAGAAAAATATAAGTAAAGCGACCTACATAAACACAAGAATGAAAAAAAAGGTTAACTTTGCCAATGAAAGAATAAACAGAAGACAGAGACAGCATTCTTTTAGCTTAGCTGGAAGTCAAGCTTTTACCAATACTTATGCAAAGATTTATGTAATGGTGGAAATGCATGAAGGCATTTCCCAAATTCATCTCAATGAAATTAGTAACTGCGGCCAACCTAACAACATGAAATAGGTCTGAAAATTTGTTTCCCCAACTCTTACTGATATACTCCCAAATGATCACCAATAATACAAGCCAAAGAAAGTAAATATGGTAAGAAACAAGGTAATTTAACATATCAAACATGAGTTTATCACCAGCATTTTAAAGTACTAATCTCAGAATTCTGACTAAAAAAATTGTAATGAACCTGGATTAAACATCCATAACGTACAAAGTATATAGATCAAGCATTTAATTCTAGTGGCTTTGGGTTACCTTGAGGCATTAAAAAGTACTTACTAGTTAATTTACGCACCCTAATAGTGTTTGATAATTGAAATATTTACTATTTTTTTAATATTTACTTATTTTGAAGCACCAAAAAGTAACACAGTTGTTAATTTAATTTTCCTAATAAAATTTGGTAACGCAAATGATTATTGTAACTTAGGATTCCACAACGTAATTGGAAATTGAAAAATGTAACTGCTAGATTTCAACTCTGTTATCTTCAAATTTGAAAATAAACCATACATTTACTATTTTCCCCTACATATTACAATGATTCACTTTTTATATAACTTCTTCCATCTTAATCCCACCAGATTTTCAGATAAGATTTGCGTACTCAAAAATTAAAATTTGCATCACATATACTCTATATAAATTTATGATGTAAAAGCAATCATTGTTGTTCATCAAACGGCAAGCCAAAGATGTTATTCGTGATAACCAAGTTTTTCCACAAAAAAAGAAGAGATTAGAATACCCAATGAATCTGCAAGTACTTTTGTAAGCATTGAATTTCCGTAAGGTACAACATCCTTCTTCGAGGATAGAGCAGATAAAACATCTCCCAGCCTACATATGCAACATAACAACTATGAGTTTTAAGTTTGAAATAGCCAGGATAGATTCAGAACAAACAAGGTGCATTAAAATTCGTGTCAAAAAGTGCAAAAATATATAGATGAAAACCAAATCTTTTTGAAACACAAAAATGAAACAAAATTCATAACTAGCTAAAGGATTCGATCAGCTTAAGGTAATTTTTGTTGAAATGACCAAAGCAAGAGTTGACATTATAAAAGCTAGACCATTAAAATAGAAAACCTAACAAAATGTAAAATCATAAACATTAACCATTGTTACAAGCCATTCAAAGGACAAATAAGCAAATGTAAATGATGTTGTGATTCGTAAGCAAGCATGAACATGATCACTAAGTTTCTTTTGCTCATGTCCTTTGCACAGTTTTCTTTTAATATATGCATCTGTAAGTTCTGTACTATTCCAAAAAGTGATGAATGCTAAAATTTTAAACTAAATATATTACAGAAAGCAACATTAGTAAAACATACGCTGAAAGTGATTTCATAGTATGCAACAACTCTGTCACATGCTCTCCGTTGTCATCTTCTGTAATGGAACCCTCGCTTCCAGCCAAGTCAACTAGAGAAAGCTTGCTATATGAGCTCTCACTTGTTATTAAATTGTTGTAACAGACATGTATTGTGACAATCCTGGCAATAACATTTTAAAAATTGAAACAAATGAATTAGAACCAAAAAAAGTTTTTTTTTTTTTTTAGCATACAGAAAAATGTCCATTTGAGAACAAGCAAGTATATCTGCAGAAAAGTTCAGTTATTTAGTGTCTCACCTGTTTCACAATTTTTTCATCAAAAGCTGTTCATTTATTGAAGACGTTGCACGAGAAATAACAATATATATATATTATATATATATATGGATTAGTGTACAGAAAAGGTCCAACCTTATGCTTCAAACATTTCAGACAATAAATACATATACAGAAACTACCCAAAAGATCCACCAAAAGATAGTCCCTGAAAACAACATAAATACTATCTGCGCAGTAAATTATAAAACAGACTAAAAAAGTGACATGAATATCCTCAAAAATAAGTTTGTAAGAAATTTCAAAAAATACGATAATAATTATCCGAAAGATATGCTCAAATATGTGTTAGCTAACAATAATCACTAATTAGGAGTAAATGTCTTTAATGAAAGGGTAAATTTAACACAAAATAGTGGTTAAACTATGACAGATTAGTACAAGAAAACAAGATCTCTAACATAAAGTATAACGCAAAAAGCGAAGAAAGAGTTTAAAACATACAAATGAGAAACATTTGACCTTGATACATCATTACCCCGAGCCTGAAATGCAGCTTTCAAACATCTGGAAAATTCCAGAGGGTTATCAACCTTTTCCTGCACAAGTTGTGCAAGGGACTCTGTTGACCTTGCATGAGTCTTTTCTTGGGTGATCCCTGATTCTGAAACCAAATCTCTGATCTTGAAAAGCATGAAAGAGGCTTGCATCAGAGGATTGCATGGATATTATCCACAAACAATCATTATTGGACAGATAACACAAATTGAGAATAATATTTTTTGGTACCTTATCGCTTTTAGCTTGACATAGTAATAAAATATGACAACCAAAAAGGGGAAATACCTTATCATTATACAGTTCACAAATGGTTACAAAAAATTTGAAGCGAGACGTAGAAGTTGAATCTGAATTGGCCAAATCAAACAATTCCTCAAAACAACGAGCGTATAGACCCCGATCTTGGCTAGAACCTTCCTGTTCCAGAAAGAAAAAACAATCAATCAGCTCATCAGAACTTCACAAAAGTTCCACATAGCAAGCAAGTTAGCCACAGGCTAGTTTCATGACTTTTTAGAATACTTAAGCCCTTAAAGTCTCCACAACTCTCGGAATCATAAGTCAAGACAAACAGCAGCTCTTATGTTCTAAGATGAATAGATGAAAGGGAAAGTAATCATAACGGACAGCAATGGAATAGAGCTCCATCATGATTTTTTTTCCTTTGCATTTAAACTTTTCATGCAAAAAAAAAAACAAGTTAAAGGTGTCTTGGAACCTCTGAAAGATAAAAAAAAAACATCTCATATTTAAATCGCATTGAAAAAACCTTCTCATACTGCAGCTGAAGTTCTCAAGATACCACTTGAGTAACTGCATGCAAAGATAAATTCAAAACCATACTTTGGAAATGCTTCGTTTAGTGACAAACATCCATTACTAAATAGAAATAAAACACTAATCGCATACACATTCACACACTTGTAAGCATATAAATAAAAATATAAACACAAAAAAAATATATAGAGAGAGAAAGAGCCCAACCATAGTATGTGTCTTTCCTGACATGGTTTGGCCATAAGCAAATATAGAAACATTATATCCATCCAACGCTGACTGAGCAAAAGGTTGAACATCATTGAAAAGTTCAGCTGCACAAAAACATGAGAAAGCTAAGACTCATCAGCAATAAAAGAAGATAAAAATTAGAACTTCAAACAACATAACGGAGAGAACAAAAATTATAATTAGCTCAGTACTTTTTCACCTTGCTTAACATGAGGTCCATAAACTTTGTCAAATTCAAAATCCTTTTTGGGGTTTGAGACTGTGTCATCACCAGTATTCACACGTATTGTGCATTCATCAGGAAATTCAACAACTGACGGACTTTCATCCTCAAATAATGGTCTGGTACGACAAAAAACCTTCACATTTCCTAAGAATGACATGAGACATTTCAAAAGATCTCAACTAAATTTTCTATATAACCATAATCACAGTTAGAACAAACACCATAACTGCTTTTAATATACTTCCACTGTCGTGAAACGGATGGAGAGAGAAATAAAACGTACCTTTGGCTGTCAACAAGTCATTAAATAATCTTCTTTTCTCATTTACAAGGGGAGATATTCTAGCCTCAGTTTCAAGGGCTCCTTGATCTGATGTCATTCATTGATCAAATTGAAAATCATCAACAAAAACGTCATTACAATAGGTATTTGTAAGAAATAAACACCTTCAAGTACAATTACATTTTCTGTAGAGCTAAAAACATGTCATTGTGTATCTTTTGCTATACGAAATCAATTTTTTACTAGTGTCTAATATCATTTCTATGGAAATTAATTTAGAAGCATCACTCATTGATATAAGTATAGAAATGGAATACCTAAACAAAATGATGTTCGACACTGGGAAATTAAGATAACATTACCAGGTAAAGATATGTATAAGAAACAAAGCTCAATTTCTCACCTAGCTTACGGGTCTTTTCTGCAAGAACACCTAAATACCGTGTCACTCTGTCAAGTTTTGCATTAGAATATTCTTGTAGTTCACTTGCTTCTTGTCGTAACACCAGGTAATCTTCTTTAGCTTGCTATCCAAACAAAATAAAAATTGTCATTTACTAACATGGACTAGAAAAACCACTACACTATATGACAAACATGTGAACAACATAAAAGTTAGCTAGTATTATAAAACATCAACAAAATGAGGCTGATAAATGCTCATTATTTGGAGTCAACTAGTTTATCATAACTGTCAGAGACAGGGTACACTCCAAAATGAAGAAAAAATTTAACGACAAATTCAAGTGGACAAAAAACAGCTGCAATCCCTGATTCAACCATTTTCCTTTCTCCCTCTCCCCAATTCCACTAAATGTAATCATTCAAATCGGAAATAATTCAGAAAAAAAGCAATGTTTTAATCATTTAGATTGATTATCTTTTATTTTAATCTGGTTTTTCTTCTCGTGCTAGATCAAGGAATCTAAAGCTCATTGTTTGAGTACCCATTTGATAGGTTCAAGGCAGTAGACTCTGCCAGTTTCTACTAAAGAAACATTGGATGGAATTGAGTTGTTGTCAAGTAATATACTCGTCGAAACTATTCAACCAAAAAATGATAAGCTTAGTTATGGCAGACAGACGCCAACTGTTGATCATTGAAATGCTTTTCCTTCTTCAAGATGTCGAGGGGTAGTCTTCTCAGAAATTTTTCCTTGAAAAGTTAAGCTTAAACTAATTACGCCAGTTAAATTTCTCTAGCGACGAAGTCAGACTAAGCTGAACTGACATGACCTTCAAGCTCAACTCGACAACTCAATATCCCTATCAATGCCACTGCCTGGCGTCCAAGTACAAGGCATTCAGACATCGGTTCAAAAAACCAAAATTAAGCGAAAGAGTAAGCTGATGACGAGAAGACGATTAGCATTTAAAAAGAAAATACCTTCACTTTGTCCTTCAATTTCTGAACCTTAACGACCGCAGACTGCTTAGAAAGCTCAGAACGCGGAGAAACGGAAGAATCCGAGATCGAGAACCTCCTGGCCAGAGGAACTGCAGGTTTATCGTCGCGAGCAGAGGAGGAAGAAGACGGCGCTTTCCTCGGCTCGAATCCGCTAACCTCCCAGTTCCAGCGGCTCTTTTGTTCGGCCATAGTCCTCAAGCAGAAATCCTCGGTCGAGAGTTGAAAAATGCTTCCTCCCCCTCTCCCCGCCTCTCAGAGCTCATCCATTCTCCAATTCTTCCAACACCAGTGGTTGCTTTTTCCCCCTCTCACCCATAAATGGAGGGAGGAGATTTTGGTTCTTTTTACCCCCCAAACGACGTCGCCTGATCGGGTGGGACCCACGTCCGGATGTTTGGCTCAAATAATTCAATCGACTTGTAATTATAAAATTACGATTTTATTTTATTATTTATGAATGTAATAAATAATAAATTTAAGCACTAAAAAATTAATCTTATTTTAATACGCTCGTAAGTCGTAATGTTATAATACTGTCCAATTTTCCAGAATTAGTTTTAGAAATTACAGAAAACAAAACAATAATTACTAAATCACAGTTTTACAATAATTCATCGCTCTCACTTTAAAAATATAAATATCAAATCAAATATACCATGTGTAAGTAAGTATAAGATTCAACACCACTTTCGTGTCATTTTTCTTGAGCCAAATTGCTCCTAAAATGAATTTCTCTTCTTGTATTTGTAATTTTTGCCTTCTTGAAAGTTTTTAGTCGACGTAAAGTTGATTTTCAGTCTATCCCTTTCTAGTTGTTTATTACCATTGGAAAAATAAAATACTTGTTCCGATTTTTCAACCGACCAATTGGTCGCCCTTAATTTTTTGGTCGATTTTTTTATCGCTTGACTTTTTTATTATTTGAATTCAAAACAGTTTTTGTTAGCATATACTAGTTTTCAATCTGCTTAAACTAAAATTTAGCACTTATGTTTTTCAGAAACAATTCAAACAAAATAAGTTTAGATTAAAACTAAAAACGCTTAAACAAGCGTATTAGAAATATTAAATATTCTTATTAGAGGGTATTCTAATTAAAAATAGTATTAATTAAATTCATCATAAAAACATATAAGTCAACAATAATATCGATTTATAGTTATTTGAATACTTTCTAGTTACATAGTTTTGAAAAGATTGAATGTTTCTTGGTTTGAGAAGATTTATTAAAATATATAGAAGTTAATTGATTGTTTGGGGCATATTATTTCGGGTAAGTATTCGTAAATTTATTTAGTAGGTATATGTTGGATGTAAGCTAGTTACTTTTGTACCATTTGTTTAATTTGAACATTTTTTTCGAAAAATTGGTTGGATGTAAGTTAATAGGTTATTTGGCGAATATTCTTTTTTAAAGAATATAGATTTTGTTTTCCCTTAATTTTAAAAGGAGTTTTTCAATGGACAAAGCCAAAATATTTTTTTCGGATTGATTAAAAATATTGATTGGGAGTAGTAAGACGATTATGATCGATTAAAAACGAACCCACGCATGCCTAGTTACAATGCTAAATGTGATGGCCAGCGCACAAAACTAGGTATGCGATGTACAATGTGATGGGCAGTGCACTTACTGTGCTAATAGAGGTGTGATGACATGGGGTGGGAATGTCGTCATGAGAAGGGATAGTTATGGAACTCTTGATAGCACCTTCATGACAAAGAATTGATGGAGTCAGACGCTCATGACCTCCTTAGATACAATGCAACCAAGTCATTCTTTGGTTGGACCTGGCGTTTTGAGAGTCTCATAGTGGAGTGCTTTCACCTCAAAACACACACCCCTACATCTCTATGTCCAAGAGAAGGATCTCTAAAGATAAATGGGAGGCGAAATTGCCAAATATGCATGGTGTCAAAGTTTAGGGATTGTCTGAGGCATGGGGTCAATGGCTGCTAATGGTATTAGCTAGTTTCTTTACTTTCATATTTTCCTTGTATTTCTTTCCTTGGTGTTTACTTTGTTTGTTTAGTAAGTGATTCCTCACCACTATGGTATGTTTACTCTTTTCATAGTAAAAATGACATTAATTGCACTTTAGAAAGAGAATGCAAAAAACTCCTACCAAATCTTGTAATTTGTTGTCAATCATTAAAAAAAATTTTACACATTCAAGACACTCGTTTTGGATAATCTCATTCACAAGTGACCTGCTCGTTAACCAAAAAACTCGGGCCAATGCATAAACTCTTTTGTACATTTATAGATAACCTATTGTGATTGTGATAGTGGGTTCTGCACGAGACTTACATGTCCCTATCAAAAGTTTGACCATGACACTTAGCATGTGACTAGAACACTCCCAAGTCATTGCTTCTTGAAGTAGATCAACAACTCAAAAATTAATGAAAGGAAAACCAACGCTTGTGACATTATAATGTGTCACTAGCAATTTAGAAATAGATTTAATAATGTTTGAGAAAAAAGGAGATCGGTACTAGCCACAAAATCCACCGAACCCATTAGATCGGATTAAAATCGACATATTTTATTTGGTTCTGGTCTGAACTATTTTTTTTTTTAAATGTCACCTGGTATTTTGAAAAAATCAATTTTACTGGGCCGGTCGCGGTTATTATGTCCTAAACCCATTAAAACCAAACTGCTATCAAAACCTAATCACACAAAATCGTTAATCCCGCAGCTGATGCCCAACAATTGTTCTCCTCCCTATCGCGCTGTCGGCCTGCCGATAATCCGTAATCGTTGTCTTGCTCCAGGCTCCCAATCGCACAGTCAAAAATTGACGCCCAAGTCGCTACACGCTGAACTCTCTCAGGCGAATCACGCAGGCGACGTCACTGCACAAGGTTGAGGTGAAGGCACAACTACACAAGCACTCTACAATCGGCGGTGTCGCAACGCCCAGTTTTTCTCTTCTGCCTCAGATAATTTATCTACTTACATTTGACATTCACCACTTCTGGATTAGGTAGATTAGCCGATTATGTGTTTGAAATTTTATAGATGATATAATGTAGTATATGTGATGTTTTACACACGTATTGAACTCGATTGTGTGTGATGGTTTGAAAGATTATGAAGAGAGTATTACTAGAATACGAAAAACTGTTAAGTACGCTTGATCTTCACTTGCAAAGTTGAAAGTTTTTAAGAGTTGTATTGGTAATGTTAAAATTGCATGCAAATGTAGTGTTTTTTTTATGTTTGCAAAAGATGAAAATTCTGCATAGTTGATGTTATCAAGCACCGAAAAAGTTAAGAAAACCTTTGACAAGGTAATAGAAACTGACACTAATTATAATAGTAAATTTAGTGGATAGTAGATTGGGCAAATAGACGAGAACTTGTCAAGTTTTTTAAACTTTTTTACGATACAATTGTTATTGTTCAGGCTCTTTACATGTTACTTCAAATATTTATTTTATCAAAGTATGCAATTTGAAATTGCTTATCAAGTACTATGCTGATTGTGACAATCCTTTATTGAGAAATATAGTAGTTAGAATGCAAAGAAAATTTGATAAGTACTAGAAAAGTAAACTTGAATTCTTGCAACAATGCCTTACCCTGTTAGTTGACTGACAGCAACAAAGAAAATAATTTGGTGAGTCAAGTACAAATTGTGATCAATAGATTATATCATCATTCAGAAGTTAATTTGATTTAAAATGTCACAAGGTTATCATACCAATATTGCATCATCTTCATCTATAATACAAACTTGTAGTTTTGGCCACAATAAGTTATACAAGATGTTTTTTAACTATAAGAATGAGCTATGTCCCGCAAAGAAGAGCGTAGTAGTAGATCGGTACTTGGCTGAAGAAATAGAAAAATTATCTAAAAATCTATATATTTTGGCATGTTAGAAAATAAATTCATTGAAATTAAGTAAAATTGTGAAAGATGTATTAGTTATTTTGATTTTCATAGTTTTGTCAGAATCTGCTTTCAATAATAGATGATGTATTCTTGATTCATTTCGTAGATTTTGTCGGTAAAAACTGTCGAAGCTCTAATTTGCACTAGATTCGTAAGACAAATAATTATTCAGCCAACTTTATTGATGTGATGAATGTTTGATAAATTTGTAAACATTTTTGAAATTTGCATTTGCAGATTTGACATCATTTGATGGTGATAACGATTTACTTAAAACTCACGACTAATGCTGTCTCAATTATAACTTAAAACAATAATTTTCATTTTGATAATATGTGAGATATGATGCTTATGTTATTTTTGTAATGTTGACTTGTACATGATTATTGTTTATATATTTGTTCAGGGTATGACAAGATGAATATGAGCATACTTTGTCAAGATATTATTTGTTATAAGAAATTTCTAAACTCTAGTAGCGAGTGATTATTCAAATAGATTTGGTTTACGAGTTTTGTTATGCAATTTGAGTATAACTTGTTTAACTATGATTGATTTCTTCTTAAGATTTCACTTAAATAGTTTGAGCATATTGGTGCCTGTAAGGTTTCTTGAGAGAATCTTAGGAGAATAAATATGCAATAAAGAGTATAAGATATAATTTCATTCTCATTCATTAACTAAACAATATAAATATTTATAGAGATAAGATTATTCTATAAGGTGACACTTGTCACACACCTATTGGATAAATTGTAACTAACTTAGAGAATATCCTTTTATGTCAAGGTATATTCATTACAATTATATTAACTTAATCTAATCTCTAACAGTGCCATACTTATTATGGTCATTTAATTTGAAGAATAATTTTATTTTTGTTATATTTCAACTTTTAATTTTTGATGTTTCGATATCATTAAATTTTAAGTTATTTATCATAGGAAAACCAAGACTAGACCGAACCAGACCATTAGAGTCTGGTCTTGGTCCAATCTTATTTTTTTATGGTATTGTTCCTTATCTGAAATTTCTAAGATTGTTATTGGTCTGATCTTATTTTTCCCAAAATCAGATCAGACCACAACCACCTCTAGCTGGTATGTCAAGTCATCCTTGTAATTTTGATCACAAATTTGACATCTATTTTATATAATCAAGTGAAATCAAACTCTCAAAATATGTTGTAAAAGGATAATGCAAAATGCAAAATCCACTCGACCCTTGATTTAGAGATCATCCAGGAATTTGTGATGAGGAATTTGTGATGACAACAAAGTTTTTAACTTAAAAATTTAGGACGTTTGAAAATAAATTTATGATGCGTTTGTGATTTAAAGTTTTAATCTAACGTACTTTAAACATTAAGTTATTAATAAAATAATTAATTACGCTAGGTAATTGTTTTATTGTATTTTATTTGTCACATCGTAATAAATATTCTCCCACAAATCGTAATCTAACAGCGGGATCATGGACCCTTGTTGTCTTCAAGAAAAGATGAACAACTAAATAAGTATGATAATATATTTTTATTATAAACGTCGTTTATAAAATGACAGAAATGTACCAATTTCTAACATCCCAATAGTAAGTTTCTTCTTTGTAAATTTAATATTTTAAATTATATTAATATTTGGCCACGTTTCTCTCTTGATTATCCTTATTAAGTGCTTGAGTAATGATAAGTTCATTAAAATTATAGAAAACACACCATTTTAGTGAAAAAAAGAAAAATAATTTTTTTGATAATTCAAAATTTACATTCTTATTTTATATTTTAAAAATAATATATATATTTTTATTATTTTCTACATTAATTATACTTCAGTTTGATTTGTCATTATTGAATGTCAGCTATTAATGTATGTTTTAAGATGACAGAATAAAATGATAAAATAAAAATAAAAGATTAACAAATCATATTGATCTTGTGTATAGTGCATAATCTCAAAATAAGCCTATTTAGTTCCACCCTCGACGGGAGTTGAAATTATTGTCCACGATTTCCAAATTGAACCAATCGAAAAAGAGTTTAGGAATAACTATTTGATTCCAATGCAGTTTCAAATTAAATTAAAAAAATATATATTGTTTTAGTTTTTATTACAGATGAATCAATTTTTTATAGTTCAGTCAAATTTAAAATTGATTTATGATTTGGATCAATTTTCAACATTTTAGTTTTAATTAGTTCAGAGTCTATCCGAGTTGTAATGCCCACCCTTATCTTCATAATTTTATGTTTGATATGAAGTTTAATTTTGGTTCCCTAGATAACAAATAAGTAAGTATTATCGCTACAAGTTTACCACTTGGTCACTTAGCGTATGTAGAGTCGTTATACCTCATGCTCCATGTTTATCCCGAGTTCATGTAGTGGCTATACCTCTTGATACTTCATGTTTCCCTCTCCACGACCAAGAAGCTTATCCCTAGCCCTCCTCACGAGATGCACCGATTTAACTTACAAATAATTAAAATAAAGTATTAATTTAGTTCATTAATAAATATAAAGTAAGAAGATATCTTAGTCTTGATTTAAAAAAACAGGCACTGTGAAGTGTCGGTGCCTAGGAAAGTGGATCCAATAAAGAACATTCATCCTTCCTCTGTCCTCAACGGTACGTTTCTCAACTGCCCTTTTAGCTCCGGAACTCTCTCTCTCTCTCTCTCTCTCATCAAAAATGTCGCATCTTGATGGTCGATACATATTTTTACGAACAAATTTCTGAATTCTCGTTTCACTTTTTCTTTTCTATTTGTTTCACCATTTCTGAAACGGACCCTTCTTTCAATATTGAATTCGTTCAACTTGCCAGGTGTCCCTGTGTGAATCAGATACCTATACCCTATACCCTTTCCGCTCTGGCTTCTTCTGTCGCACTTCTTCTCCTTCTCTCCTCCATTGAAGTCTCTTTTTTGAAGCTGGATTCGGGGGTTTTCTGGTTTGAGCAATACCCTGTTCCTAGATCTGGGAGCTTGGATTTTCGCGATAATGGTGGGGTTTGGCTTTCATCCTCACAGAGCCGGAGCTCTGGTTGGCTTGTCGGTGCTGCTGTTTCCTATTCTTTTGCCTGCTTTGTTCAGTCCATTTGGCCATGCTTCACCCTCCATTTTCTCGGTGTGTTTCTCTTTATGTGTGCTGTTTGCTTTCATGGAAACTCTTGGCCCCATCTCTTGTTCTGAAAGAAAATGGCTTCTGGGCAACTCCTAAAAATGCAGCCCCAAATGGGAAATCATAAAAGTAAAAACAAACTTCGCCTGAGATATAAAGCATTTGTTCGATCTTTTCTAAATTCTTTTTAATGTTCAAAGTAATCTTTGATTGATCTAGAGTTCATCTGTCAACTGAACTCATGTCGCCTGTATGTATAGTATGAGCTCATATTTTCTTAATTGGTAAGCGGTTAATTATTAGCCATAATTTTCTTAGGAGGAGCTAGTTAGGAGGCATTCATTCCATGTATGTCCAATTTCTATTAGAAATTAAAACGACAAACGCGGCTCTCGAGGATTTCTGAGTCCTAAAACTGTATGCAGGTTGAGAGCGATAAATTGAACAACAAGGAGTTAAATAAAGTTAAAGAGAGAATTCTTGACAATTTAACGCAAGTTTACGCCAATGCAATTTTATGATTATAGATAAATGACCTGGTACAGGATTGGAATGCTCCAAAGCCGAGGCACTTGCAGCTTCTCAAGAACGCTTTACAGCATCAGAGTGTGAGCAAATTTTAATTAATTACTGCATACATATATCGGCTACTTATTTCTTAATTATCACCAGTTTGGATTTCTTTTTTGTAATTCATTGTCTTGATTGGGTAGACAATTCAATTTTACATCTGTTTTTAGTGGATTTTTTCTCTGGTAATCATATTCTTTAATCTCGGATTGAAAATTAATATCTATTCCAGTCGACTGAAGAGCAGAATAATTTGTGGACTCCTCTTGACAACGTTGGATGGAAACCTTGCATAGAATCTACAAAAGAGTCTTGTAAGTTGCCAAATGTACGTGTTCAAAATATGATCAAGCAACTTTCAGGGCTTGATTTTTTGTCTAATTGGATATTATGATAATCAGCCCTTCCAAAGAAATCTGAGGGATATATACAGGTCTTTCTTGATGGAGGATTGAACCAACAAAGAATGGGGGTAAGATCTTGAAACAGATCATTGGTTGTTTATTTTAGAAATTACAAATAATCGTATATTCGCAGATATGCGATGCAGTTGCTGTTGCGAAGATTCTAAACGCGACTCTAGTTATTCCATTTCTTGAAGTGAATCCTGTTTGGCAAGATACAAGGTATTTCAGAGGATAATTGTGTTTTTTTTTGCTATTATCAATCTAAATTCTGAAATACGACGACTACCCTATGAATTTAATCTCTTTTTCTCGCTTTCTTCGAATTTTCGCAGCACTTTCATGGATATTTTTGACGTGGATCACTTTATGAATGCGTTGAAGGATGATATCTCTATTGTTAGAGAGCTTCCAGATGATTTCTCGTGGAGCACTAGGGAATATTATGCAACAGCCATACGGTCTACTAGAGTTAAAACAGCTCCTCTTCATGCTTCTGCCAATTGGTACATAGAAAACGTCTTGCCTATACTACAAAGGTGAGCTATTACTCGAGGAAAATCAGCTATGATGTTCTTCGAAAGTGGAAAAATATCTCTTTGTTCGAAAGTCGTGCCCTTTTTAACTCATCATTTTATTAAGTTGTTCGATCAATACATTGAAAATTGATAGTAATATAGTAATTCAATTGAAATTTATAGAAACATTGTCGACCATGCATTATGCAATGGTAATGCCTTATCATGCTTAGATGATATATGCATCAAACATTTTGCTCCCTACCTTAACTATATGGGTTTAATTGATCGAAAAGATAGTTTGGGGTGTCAGTTAACTGTAACTCTCGTGTACGAGATAAATTACCTTATCCCCCAAAAAAATTAAGATATAGCCAAACTAGATAGACTAATTCAGGAAGATAAAACATGATGAGAATCACAGGTATATCAAATCCTAGACCTTTCAATAAAGTAGAAAAAAAATATCTGGATCATCTTTAAATAAAGTACGAAGAACTTGATCTCATCAAACCTTGTAGACAAATCCTAAATCATCAATCAAAAAACTTGACCAAGATTGGATCACATCAGAACATCATGGATGTTACTATAATATCTATCCTCATTATCCATAGTACCTTATTTTCTATATTTCTCGTCACTTATACTGTCATATTGGGATGTTATATATACTTTTAGTGCATGAAAATTTAATCTTCGTGTTCGGACTATCAGTAAAGTCTACATTTTTCTAATTGTTTAGTTATGGCATTGCTGCCATTTCACCGTTTTCCCACCGCCTTGCTTTTGACAACATGCCTGAGGACATCCAACGGCTGCGATGCAAGGTTAACTTTCAAGGGTTGATTTTCGTTCCTCATATACGTGCTCTTGGAGATGCTTTGGTCAACCGTCTCCGTCACCCTTCAAGTGAAGATGGAGCCAACTATATTCGAAAAACCACCAAAGCGGTTGAGCAAAACCATTGCAAGTTTGTGGTCTTGCACCTTCGATTCGATAAGGTTTGATCTGGATGCTTTATTCATTACATTCTAACTCAAGTATTGATCGTCTAAAATGATGGTGCCTTCAAGAGGTCTATATTTATGATCTAAAATTTTAGAGTGATGATAGGTTTACCCTCTTAATATATTTTTTTATTATGCACGCGGACGTGTTGATATGTGATTGATAAGCTAAAGTGCATATAACATATTACAATTAAACTAATTATTTATAATATTTATTACTCTAATCATAGCTTGACACGTCAGAAAATATGTTAAGAAGGTAAATCTAGCATTACTAGAAATTCTAAGCTTGTGATTTATGCTAGTTGTTCTTTGTTTTCTTCTCTTATGGTGGTTTTTCAGGATATGGCTGCCCATTCAGCCTGCGACTTTGGCGGTGGGAAGGCCGAAAAGCTTGCTTTGGCCAAGTACCGACGAGTGCTTTGGGGGAGTGTCCTTAACTCTCGATTCACAGACGAAGAACTAAGGAGCCAGGGTCGTTGCCCTTTGACGCCAGAAGAGATCGGATTGGTTCTAGCTACTCTCGGTTTCGACAACAACACTCGCTTATATCTTGCCTCCCACAAGGTTTATTTACATCATTTTTTATGAAAATTCATCATCTAAGCATGAAGTTTATTTATATATAATGAGAGAATTTTCAGGTTTATGGGGGTGAAGCTCGGATTTCAACTCTTCGAGCACTTTTTCCATTGATGGAAGACAAAAAGAGTCTTGCATCGTCTGAGGAACGAGCGCTGATCAAAGGAAAAGCTTCCCTTCTTGCCGCTCTTGACTACTATGTCAGCTTGCACAGCGACATTTTTGTTTCGGCTTCTCCTGGAAATATGCATAATGCTTTGGTAAACATAATTATACATTCGTGTATTCATTTAATTTTTCAGCAATTATTTGATTTCTAGCTTGATTTGTATCTAAAGATCTGCAAATTTAACAGACCGGACACCGAACGTATGAGAATTTGAAGACGATAAGGCCGAACATGGCCTTACTTGGACAGCTCTTCCTCAATAAAAGCATTAGTTGGCCAGATTTTCAGAGGGAAGTCATACAAGGACATAGAACAAGACAAAGAGACATCAGGTTAAGAAATAAAAAGCAATCAATCTACACATATCCGGCTCCGGATTGCATGTGTCGCGGTTAGATAGCTACAGCTTGGTCAACATAAAAATCTTCGGAATAAAAACATGTTTTTACTTTTTAGTAGCTGAGGTATTTGATTGATGGTCTTTGTGTATTTATTTCTGTGAAATTCGGGATCTTTTCCACTCTGTATAAAGCTTATAATTTCTGTTGAGTTGACACCTAATTATTACGGTCTGTTTGATTTGTTCTTGCTGATTTTGGTACAATGATCTTCGACACTAGTACTCGAATTACCAACATTGTGCTATGTCCACAAGAATCCACAATTTGCAAAACTAACTCTGGCTGATAAATAATCATAGTGAATACTAGAGAGTATAAATTATAGGACATCCAGTTAAATGTGATAAATTCAGAAGAGGATGTCTACCATATACAATGAAAACCAAGTAGGGTGGTAACTCATGGATTTTCAGTGCAACCAATGGATACCTCCGAGACGATCCGAGCCCCTCTTCCTCTGGCCATGTAAAGGCCTATATGATGCATCAGCTCCTACATAAAATTAAGAACTTTGGTTGATGAAGTTGAATTGATTAGGCGAGCAATTGTATAACATTGAGCAATCTACATGAGTTGGATACCTGTGGATGAGCTATAGCATCTTTCATGTTCTTCGCAACATGAACTGGAAGATCGAAAGTGGAACAACCTCGTGAGTACACGATGACATCCTCCAAAGGGGCAAGAAACCCGCGATTTCTAGCAGAGAGTGTCGAACAGACGAGATCTAGAACGCAGATATCGGTGCAAATGCCGACCACCAAAATCTTCAGAGGAAGAAACATTTCCATACAAATCAGGCAGAAATTCCAAACCTATGAAACGAAAAATCTGCTGTAGGCGATAGAAAATGCTCACAGATTTGAGCTGATGCTCTTTCAACCAATTCACAAAAATGTTCGAACCATCTTTTTCGATCGATCCTAAGAACCCGTCAATGCAGTCTTTTCGCCGGAATGTCACATTGGATTCATTTTCCAGCCATTGTAGGGCTACAGAATGTATGAGACGATAGAGATGCTCAGGAGATCAAAACTCAATTAAAACAATCGAGAGAAGAAGACGATACCTACCTGGAACGAGATTTGCTTCGTCGGTTCCGATTAGACAATGAGGAGGATAGGGATGCTCAGGAACATCAGGATGATGAGTATCGAGAAAAGCAAAAACTGGCCAATTTTTCGCACAAAAAATTTGGCAAAGTCTCACAGCCTCCTCTATCATGCCTGAGATTTGCTTATCAGGCTGTCTCGGAGCCTGCAAACGAGAATTTTACTCTTTACGCGACCTCAAATCTAAATGCCCATTCGTTGCAAGAAATTAGAAGGAAAATAGGGGTGATGTTTACCAGATTTCCATCCCCCACGGTGCAGAAGCCATTAACAAGGTCAACGAGGACTAGACCGGTCTTAACGTAGCCGGACAAAACCAGGGTATCCTGGGTGACCGGAAGCTCCTCCCGGAGAATTTCAACGGCGTTTAAAATCATCCCTTTTCCGCTCCAAAAAATCAAACGGGGATCGAAAAGATCGAAGATGCAGCAAACGAAGAAGATGGAGAGCTAGACCCGCTAAACCAAACACCTAGATATTGGAAAACAAAGCCCGCCCACGGGACGTAGATTCATTAGATTGCGAACCGAATCTCTCTCCTAGTCCTTAAAATCGGCTGGAAAGTTCAGTGAGATTCAAGATTGGATTTATACGCCAGAGCCTAAAGGCTTGGTGACGCTGACGGCGACGGTGGTATTATTTTATGAACCAACTGCGTTGACCAATTCAATCCTATTTTACAAATTAAAATAGTTTACTAAAATGCGATAATCAATGTTAATCTTACTTTAAAATATGTCAAATTGTAATAGTTTAATTAAAATATATTTAATATATTATAATTAAATTTTTATTTATTATATTTATTTTATTAATTATAATTTAATATGTAAAAAAATATGTTAACAATATACGACAGAAAAATAAAACTAGTATTATTCAAACTATTCTATAAGTTGTTTACTCAAATTAAAGGCAATCTGAGATATACTTGTTTTAAGTGATTTAACATAATGTATTTTAGGTGGTGAATAATAGTCTGATCTCGTGACTGAAAATCATCACATGTACCGATTATGTCATCTAATTTTTTCTACCAACTTTACACATCAAGACTCGTCACGCGCACGCATGAGGGATCCAATTGAATTTTATTAGGATGCGAGAAAGTTTTAAAATAATATTTAAAGTGGAAGCGACATCTTGTTATGCCAATCTTGAATGAGAGAGCGAAGAGTTTGATTTGGAGTTAGATGAGTGTGGTCCAACTTCAAGTTAGTCATAGGCGACGTGTCGTGTCTCGTGTTAATCCACTCCTCTATCGCCTCTAGCTCGTATGAAAATCCATCTGCGGCGATGTGCGGGTTTTTCATCACTTCCTGCAACATCATAGTAAACACAAGTCATGTTGGGGTGTAACTTGTTCGTTTATTCTAGAAAGTTCTACCAACCTGAAAAATCGGGCAGAAGAAGATCCTCGGCACATCGGACTGATCATCTTCGTTGCCACCTCCATCAATAGCAATTGTATGTGTCCGTAACCCACTAGCTGTCACAAGATCGTCACCCGTTCTTCGGATTTGATTAACTTCTTCCATCACCTTCCCCATAGTTGTATCGATGTGGCCACCCCCACATCGCAACCCTAGCCGAATAAGGGCCTCGGCCAAACCTAACGGCCAATGTCCTGCTGCGTCATCCAAAGCTCGAACCAAGTCATGCCCACCCCCATGTTGATCAACATCAATCGAACCCCACTTGTTCCCGATCAAAGTCTTCAATACCAAAGACCCAAAAGCTCGAATATCTGACTTGAGATCCAATCCATCATCCAAAGACCGAACAAGACTGTAAGTACCGATCTTTGCGACCAAATTGTTGTCTAAGAAAATATTTGATGCGCTTATATGACCGTGAACGATGGGTCTAGGTTGTGCCTCGTGAAGGAAGGCCAATGCCGAACAAACTTCGGCGATTATACGAATACGGTCAAACCAGCGAAGAGGTTGATTCCTGGTTTTGGGTGTGGCATTAGAGAGCATGTCACTTAAGGTTGCATGGTGCATGTAATCAAAGATTATGCATTTTGGGTCAAAGCATATCCCGACCAGTGCAACTAAACCCGGGTGTCTAATCTCGCTTAGAAACTCCACCTGCACAACAATTGTCAATGTTAGTCTACTTAACATCGTCTAACAACAATAACCAATTCGAACCACCTTGAAAATTAGAACACCCTCTTAATTTCAACAATCAAATCGTTCAAAATTTCATTCATGGAAGATCATATGCACGCATTAGAAACAATGAATTGGATCGTAAGATTTATGTTATGTGATTGTTGAATTCTTGGAGAAGTCAGAACGAAAATATAAAAGCTTAAAAATCTTTATAAAAGTTTCGAGAAGTTCATAGAAATTCGAAGATGCATAAAAGTTGGTAGAATTTTTTGGAAGTCAATATAAGATTATGGAGCTATGAGGAAGCTTATAGAATGGTCCGTACAACATGTTCTAGACATTTTCTAGTCTTCTAGAGAATAAATTGTGTCCACTACATCATATTGAGGTGGCTTAATTCTATCTATTTGTTGAGAGTGCCACTAGTATAAATCGAGGTGATGTCTTGAATTTTACATAGTAAAAACAAAAGTGAGTAAATAATTCAAAAGAAAGTCAACAATTGTCACTTTTGTTTTTAAAAGTGAGAATAAACTGTCTTAAAAACTCAAATGATAAAAATGCCAAGTGACCAAAAAAGTTTCTGTTGACTGAAAATACCTAATGACTTTCTCCAAGAGTAAGAAACAACTACAAAATTTTTGATTGACCAAAAATTAATTTGTGATCGACCGAATTCACTAGAAGACTAAAATTATAAATAGAAAAAGAAGAGTTGATCTTAGGCAACTTTCGCACAGAAAAATCACACGAAAACGCTGTCGAATTTTACACTCACACACGATATATTTTTACTTGAGATTTTTACATAAAATATGAGGGAGCGGTTATAAAAAAATTATCACTGTTGAGCAAAAGATTGAGAAAGGGTGACACTTTTTTAAAAGAAGAATCAATTGAAAAAATGATGACGTCATTCGAAAGAAGAGTCATTATGTAACTATTTGATTGACACTCGTAAATCAACCTAGTGATTACTCGTGCGACGATAGAAGAATCTTCGAAGTGCAGCTTTAGTACTCAAATGTTGACAAAGTTGATTGAACCACGTTAATAGATTGATCTAATTCCTCTTCTCTTACTTCTTATATTTATTGCAATAATCACTTGGGAAATAATTTCTTTTATAAAATTACAAAAAGCTTATTAAGCTATAACAACCTTCTCCCTCGTAGGCTGAAAATCAGTTCTACATCTCCTTCGAGAGATGACAATATGTGGTATAATTCCCTTCAAAGTCTTAACACCAAACATGATTAACTAAGACATTGGAGCATCAAAATAAAGGCTCTCCTAGAGGGAAAAATGCTATTGTGAAAGAGCTAGAATTGACTTTTGAGAAGCCAATCAAGATCTGCGTGGACGACAAATCAACAATAACTTTGCTTGGCCAATAACTTAGTCTTCATATTGAAGTAAAGTACATTGATGCGTGCTATCAGTTGTCTAAGAGTGCATCATGAAGAAGAATGTGCAAGTGTAGTGCGTGAAGTTTCATGTTCATCAAACCTCTCAATTAAGAAGACTCGTAGGGTTGACAAGTTTGATTGAGCTAAAGAAGTTTGAAATCCTATAGAAATTCGGAGAAGCCTAGTGTAGATCGAAGAGACTTAAACTAGGAGTCTAGAAGTTTGTAGAGTCTTTAGAAAAAGTTAATGAAGATTACAGGTCTAGAGTTAAAATAATATTTTTTATTAAATATAAATTCAATAAAAAATATGATATCAAGACAACTCTAATTATTTTTTTCCCCTAAAAGTGCCGTAGTAAATGATTTATGACTAGAAAGAAATTAAAATATTATTTTTAATTGCATGCATAAGTTTGTTTATTCTGTTTATTTTAAGTGATATTTATTTAATAATTGGTTTTGTTATTTAGATGCATTTCATAATATTTCAATCAACTAACCTTTGCTTGAAAATGAATGGTCGAAGATGCGTCGGTCGCCGAATCCACCAACTTGAGAGCCACTGTACTGTGGTTGACACGAGCTCTGAACCAAGCTGCTTCCACATCTTCCTCGCCGGCAAACTTTAATCGCTGTCGATCGGAAAATGCGCTCGTCGCCAGTCTTATCTCCTCTCCGGTGTATTCTCTCAGACTACATGTCCCTTCAGACGTACTCTTGGCCATTCCGACGGCGTCTTTGGCTCTGCAGAACTCGACCCGCCGATTAAAGACGTCTCTCTGTCGCCGGAGTTCCTCGATTTCCCTCACCATCGCCTTCCGTGAAGTCACCGCATTTTCCAAGCGGGCCTCAGCTCTCGACTTATCCGATTTTAAAATCTGGATTTTGCCGGCAAGCTCGGACTGGAGTTCGAGAGTTGAATTTAACCTGCCTTGGTTCTCTTGAATATCGCATGAAATCTCCCGAATGTGATCTTTGACATAATCCAATTCTTTCGCCAATGCTTCTCGATTTGTCTCCTCGGCTTTGATCCGAGCTTCGAGTTCTTCCGTCTGAGAAATTTAACGACGAACAGGAATCAGACCAAGAACACAGAGAGAGGAGGCTCAAGAAATTACGTACCCGGAGATTACACAGGGATATTGCCCATTCCGCTTTCGCCACTCTTTCGGCATTAGCTTTGGCTTCCATGTTCTTCATCTGGATCCACTTTCCGGCTTCCTCCAATTTTGTTTTCAGAACCTCCATTTTCTCCTCTGCTCTCTGTCAATGTTGCAATAAAAAGTAAAGACGTCGAACAAAGCATTAAAAAATCCCAGAATTTGCGGAGAGCGTGTCTACTTTACCATGATAGAATCAGCATGTTCAGTAATATCAGACCCATTTGGACAGACGAAAACTCCGCCGACGCCGTCGTCCTCTTCTTCGTGTTCCAAATTTTCATCCTCCAAATTCAAAGCCATCAGCTGGTCGTAGTAGTTGTCAAGAACTCTGAGATTGACCCCCCATGGATTCTGAGAAAGAGAGGAGTTCGGACTGGTCGCAGAGGAAGAAGAAGAGGAAGACGAAGAGGAAGAAGATTGACGAAAATTTCTGAAATTATCCGGAAATAAACTTCCGAACATGTTTCTGAAAGAGGGTTTTTCTCTGAATTTCGCCACCATCACCCCCTCTCCATCCTCCATGATTCCTCCATGGCTTTCTCCTCTGAGAAACACCTGTTTTCCTCCCCAAATCACGTATAACTGGCAACACTCTGGCTTGTTTCTGTAAATATAGTAGGATCCACTAATAGCATTCTTTGATTTCCTGCGAAAGAAAAAGAAAGCAAAATCATCCGAAAAAGTTCTGAATCGAACAGAAACTGAGCTTAGATCTGCAGAGAAAAATGTCCGATTAAGCGACGGGGGTTTGTCGTACCAGGTAGAAGAACTCAAGAATGTAGAACCCATGACCAAATTGGTGATTTGGAGCTCTGAAATTAGGTCAACAATTTTCTTCTGAACCGGTTCATCAGCTCTCTCGATTTTGAAAATCTCCGCCTTGACCTGAATAACCCCCAAATATATTCGAATCAACCCTCGTTCCCCAGAAAATAACATCAGAAAAACTTGGCTCGAATATCAACCTTTCCGCAGAAGTTTATGTACTTGAAAAGAAGCTTGTCAATCTTCTCCAGTTCGAACCCTCTCAGCAACTCCACTTTCTCCTCGCTCACAGAGCTCGCCGGCAGCTTCCCAACTGATCGGAGAAGACGATAATGGCGGAAAAGGTCAGAAACCCTGATGAAATCTGATTAGAATCGAAATTTCATGAATAAAACTCACGCGGGGTGTAGACAAACTCCTTGGAAGTATTGCTGGCGACATGAAGAAGCACAATTGAAATCGGGTGAGCGCTCCATTTCCTCAGCGTCCACTCCAGCGTCTTCAATCCGTCTTGTAAATCATTGCCGACTCCGACGTGCACTTTTACCGCCAAACTGTTCATCGGAAACCTCTTGGAATCAACACACCCTCAACTAAAAACCATCAATTTCTTGCAAAAATGGAAGAAATTTTGTATCTTTTTCCCAATTTTGATGCAAAATTTTGAAACTCATGTGCGTTCCTAGCATCCAAATCTAACACTCCTCTGTATAAATGTGTCTAGGTTGACGCGTTACTTATTTATTTTAAGTATCTTATTTTAGTTTTTAGTAATTATTTAAATATTGAAGAAATAGGTTAAAAGTCTTTGGATTTGGTGTTTTTTTGTCATCTTCTTTTTAAAATTTACATTTTACTTTTAATCATTTTTTAAATAGACAAGCTAAAATCAAATTAAACTATATGGTTTGCACTATTTACATTTTATTTTGACACGATAATTTATATGCAATCTTAGACTTGCATTTAAGATAAATCTTGGCGACTCAACTCCTTGACAGAGGGACCTCCAAAAGTAAATTTTATGTGCCGAACATTGTGCAATCGAAATTGTATGGTTGAGTAAGGGTTTACAGAGCCCTCTTGACATAGTTCGTTTTGTTCATTTAAATTTTAGAGTTTAATGAGTTAATTACTTATTTGGCCAGCAGCTACTACCTTGTTTGACCTCTTCCTTGGAGAAGTGTACTTTAATCGTTTGGCAAACACAATAAATAAATCAATATTATTTTTTTGGAATATTTCTATGGAATATACTTTTTTGCTACTAATCAATTCGAGAATGTTTAAATAATCCATTATTAAATTTAGCAAAAAATAAGACGTTCATTCATATATCACAACCTTATGGTAATCATTTTATTTTTATATTTAAGCAATTTCTTTGCTATGACTACTTACTAGAGCCGGCCGAGCGAGCTGAACCTTATGGTAATCATTTTATTTTTATATTTAAGCAATTTCTTTGCTATGACTACTTACTAGAGCCGGCAAACGAGCTCGCCAGCTCGCTCGGCCGGCTCATTTTTTTGTCGAGCTGAGCCAGGCTCGGACCAGAACAGTACCGAGCCGAGCTCGCCAAAAGAAGCTCGCGAGCCCGACGAGGCTCGACGTCGCGCCTCGTCGGGCCGTCCATCGTCGTCGCCGATATCGTCGCCTCGCCGTCCGTCGTCGTCGCCAGATCTGGTCGCCTCGTCGTCGCTGACGCTCGGTCGTCGCCAGATCTGGTCGCCTCGTCGTCGCTGACGCTCGGTCGTCGCCTCTCGGTATCGGCAGTCGCCTCGTCTTCGCCTCTCGGTATCGTCGTCGCCTCTCGGTCGTCGTCGCCTCGTCTTCGTCGTCGTCGTCTTCGCTGAGAGAGAGGGAGGGAGCCAGGAGGGAGGGAGCCAGGAGAGAGTTCGAGCCTCGAGGCCCGAGGGCTGCTTCTCTCTCTCTCTCTCTCTCTCTCGCCAGCAAAGCAGCCGACGTGGGCTGCTTGCAACGGTCTGATGGCCGTTGTAAATCGGGAGGGGAGAAAAAAATGGGTATATTTGATTTTTTTTGTATAAATAGAGTTTATTTGAGTGTTAAAATTTACCAAAAAATTTCTTGAATTCTCTCAAGCTCTCAATTCCAATTCTCGGAACTATTTTCGCCGTTTCGCGTGTGTTGACGATTTATTCAAGCATTAACAAATTACTCATCGATGTATGTTTTATCGATAATATATCGTTAATTAATTGTCAAACTTACTATTAACGTCGAACTAATGTTTTTCTAATATTTTTTGAAGACTCGTATTTGTGGAATTAAAGATTTATTACCACGTACAAGTCAATATCGACCCGAGTAATTGGTGAACAATATCAATTTATTTATTATTTTTTATCGAGATGGATCCAAGAAACGTAGAATATGTTACCAATTCCGATGATAATATTCAAGAAATTGGCACAAATAATCCGGCATTTTCAATTGGACAAACATCTGCACAAGCATCCACGTCATCACTTTTCCGTCCCAAAAAAAGAAAACGTCCGATGTTTGGAAGCATTTTAAAATTGTCGAAATGAATGTCGGGGGAAAATTAGAAAATCAGGCACAATGTAAGTATTGTGCTAAAAATTATGCTTACGAATCGACGACTAGTACGATTCGTAGACATTATCAACATTGTCACGCACACGAGCAAACGCCCGATAAAAGACAATTACAATTATCGGCTAGCGTTAACACTAATTTTTTATATTCCCATGAAATATTGCGAGAAGGTGCTGCAAGATTTGTGGCTCAACACGAGGTCCCGCTATCGATGATTGATAGTGAGGAACACAAAAATTTTATTAGGGAATATATTAACCCTAATTATCGAAGAATTCCTCGTAATACACTACGAAGTGACATAATTAAATTGTATATGAAAATGAAAAACAAATTATTTTGTCTTTTTGCACAAGCACAACATATGTCGATTTGTATTACTTCCGATTTATGGAGTGCACCGAATGCACTCGGCTATATAGTTGTAACGTCGCATTTTATTGATAATAATTGGCAACTTCATAAACGAATTTTAGGATTTCGTAGTTGCGAATATCTGCATAGTGGTATTACAATTTATCGATACATTTTAGCTATTTTACAAGAATATAATGTTAGAGATAAAATTTTTAGTATTACTTTAGATAATGCGTCCGCTGACGACGTATGCATTTCTCAATTTAAACGATTATTCCAAGTTGATAATTCTCAATCTTTTCTTTTACATATGCGATGTGTTTGTCATATTTTGAATTTAATAGTTAGAGATGATATGAGTTTTATTTCTCCACATATTGATAGTATTAGAAGTGTAATTTCTTTTATTACAACGGCTAACTCCCGACAACAAGAGTACAAAGAATTTTGTAAAGCGGTTAATCTCTGACCGAAAAAATTAAAAACGGATGTATCGACTAGGTAGAATTCGACTTATTTAATGTTGGAAAATACAAAACCGTATTAGAATGTTATTTGTGATTATATTAGTAAAAAATCACAAACTATTATTTTAGATAGATGTAGTTACGATATGGCTAATTTGTTTCTTGATTTTTTGAAACCGTTTTTTGAAGCAACAAAAGAATGTTCGAGAATTTATTATCCGACCACACATCTTGTGCTTCCTTGGTTTGTAAAATTAACCGGTGTTTTTTCGAGATATAAACAAATTAATGAATTTTTGGAAATAGTCAATAAAATGGAAACAAAATTTAAAAAATATTGGCTTGAAGTTCCGTTTATTTTTTCGTTTGCTTTAATTATGCATCCGAGATATAAAATAAAAGGTTGTAAATTAATGCTTGATAAAATTGCGCATAACTTAGGTTTTATTTCGGTTGTTACTCAACAATCATTAAAAACCGAACTTGATACTTTATTTGCATCTTACCAATTAAAATATTGTGATATTCGATCATCATCTCAAGTCGGTAGTACTTATAGCGGTAGATCCGGGTTTGGAGACCCACTAAATGATGATTTGAAATCGATAAACGAGGAAGTTGATGGCGAAGTCCATCGGTTTGGCTCCGATCAAACGGAACTAGATACATATTTAGATACGCGTTTCGAAATTCCTCGTGATAAGACCTTCGATATGTTGAGTTGATGGAAAAATAATTTGAGATTGTATCCGATACTTTAAAAAATGGCCCGTGATTTACTAACTCCTCCTTTTTCAACTGTAGCTTCCGAGTCGGCTTTTAGTGCGGGTGGACGCGTTTACGACGATCGACGAGGGAGTCTTGCACCGGATCTCGTGGAATCACTCATATGCATGAAGCATTGGAGCGATGCCATTACGAGAGAGCAACAACGAGATGATGAACTCGAGGAAGAATTAAAAAATTTGGAATTTGACGACTAAATTTTTTTTAAAGTTTACATATGTATTGAGTATTTAATATTAATGCACAATATAATTATTTTGGTACAATGTTATGTAATTTTTCAATAAATGCTATGTAATTTTTTAAATTTTATAATGATTATTTTTCAAATTTCTCATTACGCTCGAATTGTTCGGTTCGTTTAAGCTCGACTCGTTTTTTGCTCGATTAGGCTCGGGAGTTGGGCTCGCTCGGCTCGAGGCTCGACTCGAATAGCTCGAGGCTCGATAGCTCGCTCGAGCAAAATTTTTTTGAAATAAAGCTCGACAAGCTCGACTCGATTAGGCTCGACAGGCTCGGCTCGAATAGCTAGGCAGGCTCGACGAGCCGGCTCGTTTGCCGGCTCTACTACTTACTCTAATTTTATAAAAGCTAATTATTAATAAACTTATCAATTTTTTTCAACTGACATCTAAAATTTTTAATTATCATTTGTAACTTCAAATTCAGATTATTATCAATCGACTCGTTATTACGTTTGAGGTAGTCGAGTCTCTACTTATTAAAATTTTATTTTTCAGTATGTTGTATCATTCACTATCCGAATGATCAAAAATGAGAAAGTAAGAGTGCCTAGAATTTGATCGAGACTGCAGTTTCGATTCGAACCGCAGGTTTGGCACGATTTTAAACCCAATTCTTAAAAATAGCAAAACTGATACCAAACCATAAGTAAAAAATGATCCAAAATATAATAAATCATAACTTGAAATTAAATACAATCTGATATAAACTCAAAAACTAATTTTAAATTTAGTTTAATAAATCAAAACACAATCTAAATATAATAAATAAATATATTTTATTTTTTAAAATTTGAAAATGGATAGGAACAAATCAGAATACCGTCGTGTTTCATGATTTTGATTTCAATTCCTCCCAAAACTGGACCAAATTGTTCCTAATCCTGTGAAAGTAGAAGAAATAATTCAAAATCGAATTATAAAAGATGCATAATTGTCAAAATTTAACAGAATGGTGTCTATAAAATTGGACGGGTCAATTAAAAATAAATTAATGCTTTGATATGTTAATTGATAAAATAAAAATCTAATATGTCATTTGAAAAACATTAATATTTTAATGTGTTATTTGATGCTATAAAAAATGAGAGCACCATTACTAGTCCTAATTTTTTTTTTACCTTTTTATATACATTTACTTATGAAATTAGTTATTTTGAGTGATTTATCTTTTAAATTTATTATCATTAAATGCTAGAAAAATTTTCGTAGGGGTGAGATCTGTAAGTTTGGGTCGAGTTTTAATAAAAAAATGGATCTAAAGTGATAGGTCAGATTGTAAAATTTTAAATCTAAAGTCAACTCATTAGGTTATGAAAACCAAACCCAACCTGTACCTAATGTCTAGGTTGGGTTATGATCGATTTTGAGTTGGGTTGAACTTGCAAAATAATGTTCAATTAAAATACTATCTATTAGTACAACATTAATATAAACATAAAAATAATTAAATAATCTAAATATTTGATCAAAATATATAAATATATATGTAATAACATAAAAAAACAAAATTGATATATTTAATTCAATCTTGTAAAGCTAAAAAAATTATCAATCTAAATCCTAAGTAAAGTGAAACAAAAAAAAAATATTTTTAATTCAATCTAATACTCTAAATTCAATCTAATTGTCCAAATACACAATAAAATTATAAAAATATTCAATCGAAGTATCAAAACATCTAAATATTAGATCAAAATGCGAGAATAATAAAAATATTCAATCCAAGTATCTCTAAAATATTCAATCCTAAGATAGAAAATATAAATATTCGTCATCTTAGTACTTAGTAGTGGTAGGAAATACGTCAAAGAAATTAAATTTAAGCGTTAAATAAAAGAGAAATTAAACATAATTTAGTAACCGCTTTAAATATTACCACAAGCTTGTTCTACTATCTCTATATCTTTAATGTCTCTAACATATCAATTAAAGTTAAAAAGCAAAGAAGTAAGATAAAATTAGAACATTTCAAATATGCATGATGAAAATAGGAAGAGCAAGAACATCTCTCGCTATTTGACTTAAAGTGGGATATTATGAATTGTGCATTCTCCACCAAAGCAATAATTCTTCATCTTTGGAAAGTTTTTTAAAGTTTAGCAGAATAGTAACGACTCAATTCATTTGTCTGCCCAACTTGATTTTCATTGTTCATGTAACACCCCACTTTTTTTAAATGTAAAATAACATTATATGAATTTAATGCTTTATGTTTAAGGAATGAGATGTACTAAGACAAGATGAATATGGAGACGAATTGGAAACAATTTTGGTGTTTACCTAATTATGAGATTTTAGGGTCATTCCATGGAGTCAATTTCTTCTAATGAAATTTAGTAGACTAGTAGATGAACAATTTATTGAATTGGAAAGGTATAGAGAAAGTTATAGATCTTAGCACCCAAGGGTTGGTAATAAATGTTGGGTTGGAATTTGGTAATGGAGTAGTTTCTGTGTTTGAATCATAACATGCCTTATAATCGCATAAATGACAAAGTATTCCTCTACAAAGTTGTAGTAGACGTCAAGATAAGAAGATTGATAGGTAGATCATTCCTATTAAACTTTATGAGAGAAAGTTATGTTTATTTGAAGTTGGTGGAACAAA